>WNWK01013553.1:0-54867 GCA_009830355.1 Cherax destructor
AGACACCATGTTATAATTGGAGATGTTTCTCTGAGCTCTAGTACTATATTCTGTGTTTAATTGAATTTTATTTATGTTCAACAGTGAAATTAAAAACAATGCACTTTACTAAGACATGTCCCTCTCCCTTCCCTTGCCTTTACTTCCTTCAAATAGCCTCTCTCTTATTCTTTTACCTCCCTTCCTCCCACATTTCCTCCCTCTCTTGCTCTTGTATTTCCTTCTCCCTTGAATTCCCCTCTCCTCACTGTATTTCAACCTCACACACTTTGTTTCACTTTTTACTGTACTCCACTAAAACATTATATTCCACCCTTACACTCTGCTCCACCAACAGCTTCCTTCAAGGCAGGCGAGATTGCCGAGCTAGAAAATGTGCAAAGAATTTTTACTGCCCGTATACACTCGCTCAAACATCTAAACTACTGGGAATGCCTGAAATTCCCTCAACTATACTTCTTGGAATGTAGGCTAGAAAAGTATATCATAATTTACACCAGAGAAACCAGTCCCAAACCTGCACACCAGAATCATGCCATGTGAAAACGAGAGACTTGGCAAACAATGCAAAGCACCTCCAATAAAAGCAGGGGCACAATGAGTACACTGAGAGAGAACTCATTGAGTGTCAGTTGTCCCCAACTCTTCAGTGCCCTTCCTTCCTCCCTTCATGCATATTGTAAATTACCAGCAAACATCTGGCTGTCTTCAAGAGAGAGCTTGACAAGTTGCCCATATAATTTCTTGACTAGGTGGGCTGTGGTTCATATGTTGCACTGTACTAAGCCACCAGCAACAACCTGGTTGATCAAGCCATGATCCATTGGGACGCCTGGTTTCTGATTGGGCAGAGGGTGCACTGATTCATGAAAGTATTCTTCGGGTAACTCTCACGCCCCACTCCCCAACAATGTACATGTATCCTTCATTTTATGCTGTAAATGTGTTTCAAGCTTTTGGCATCTGTGCTAAGCTCAACTGGATTGGGTAATTGTTTGTACAGCCACTTTTTGTTGAGTTATTATTGGCTTTAGGTGATTTGCTGTAGTAAATTTCTAGGCACAAATGCCATAGGTGAGGTAAGGATGGATTAGAGTAGTACAAAGTAAGTAGTGCTGTTTGAGGTTCATAGTAATGTATCTAAGATTATGCCTACTGATTTGGATATCTTTTATGTCTAGTATTTATTTAGTATGTAAGCCTTATGAATAGTTGCCCAAAATGCATTGCATAATTAGTGGCTTTCTTTTGTGCCTACTATTTTTCTCATTTATCCATGCATCTACATTGTTTGCAAGACTCAACAAAATAAAACATTATCATTATGTTCTGGATATGGGTGTTAAATTTCAAGTTGCTGTCAAGTTACAGACCTAAGAATTTTTCCTTGGTTTGTCTTCCAGTTGAAGAACTGTTAATCATTATACTAGGTTGGACATTTGCAGCTCTGTTCCCAAACATCATGTAAAAGGTCTTTTTACTATTAACCCGTTGACTGTTTCTGTCATATACAGTGGACCCTTGGTTTTCGTTGAAAATTCTTTCCAGAATGCTGTTTGAGTGTCGTTACCGAACAAATTTGTTCCCATAAGGACAAATGTAAATTAGATTAGTCGTTTCAGAACCCCAAAAATACACTTACAAAAGCTCTTACAAAAATACACTTACATAATTGTTCGAGTTTGGAGGTGAACGAAAACCGAGGGTCCACTGTATATACATCTTACAAGCCAGTGTTTTTGACATATTAATACGCCAAAATTCCAGCAGCTTCAAATCAAGTGGGAGAAAGCTGGTAGGCCCACATGTGAGAGAATAGGTCTGCATAATGGATGTCCGCAGTATGAAAAAAATTGGGGACTCAGTGGTGCATTGTGGGAATGCCATTTCAGTAGTCCTTGTTCACCATGCCTCACGGTAAGAAGTACCTTACTCTCCGGCGAATTAGAGATCTTCTGTTCCCAAGTGATAGTTCTAACACTGATGGAAGTGCCAGTGAAAGTGAATTTCATGGTTTTGAGGAGGGTGTGACCGAAAGCAGTGCCCAAGACAACGTAATTAGTGATGAAAACCCAGTCGACCCACAACCTTCCACCTCTGGTGCTGGGCCATCTCATTCATGTTCACCTGTACCAGGCGAAAGAGGAAACTATTTCCCCGTATACAGGACTCAGATGTGAGCAGTGAAAATGATAGTGATAGTGATTTCCAAGCTATTGAAAGCAGTTCGAGTTGCGACAGTGAGGAGGAATATTCTCAAGTGAAACGGCAGTATGTAAGTTGCAGCATGAGTTCTGGTAGTGTGCCATATGCCATTCCAAGGGGAAGTAGTAAATCTTGGAGGACATCCTGTGGCCCTACACAACGAACTGGTAGTGAAGATGATGATATTGTTACAATGGGGATGGATAATGTGCGTGTGGCAGCAGGTGGTGGTGGTGGCAGTGGCATGCGTCATGTGGCACCAGCAGCGGGCCACGCTGGTACCGATGCTGCTAACTCAGCACAGCCACAACAAAGGCCACCCTCAACCACCCCCACACTCCCACAACCTGCACAACCACAACCACCTGTCAATATCCAGTACCCACCAGCAGACCGCATCTGGGATCGGCAGCAAGGTGCCAAATTTGTTCCCAATCCCCATCACTTTGATGAAACACAAAGTGGAATACGGCCATCGTGTACACTTGGGAACAATGCCACTGAACTGGAATGCTTTCAGTTATTCTTCGATGAACCCCTGATGGACATTATTGTCAGGCAAAGTAACGCATACATGTAGTTGTACTGCGAATACACCATGGCAAACACAATTGTTTCACCAAGATCGCGCCTACACAAGTGGAAGGACACAACTGTGGCAGAGATGTATCTGTTCTTTGCCACAATAATGCTTATGCCACATGTGTATAAGCACACTGTCACCACATACTGGTCGACAGACCGCCTGATTTCAACCCCATCTTTCAGTGACATTATACCAGTGAATCGATTTCTGCTACTGTTACGTATGCTACACTTCTCAGACAAAACAAGGCCTGACAGAAACGACAGGTTATATAAGATCAGGAATGTGTTTATGTACCTGAAACAAAAGTGCTGTATGTATTTTTATCCCTTCAGGAAGCTTGTTATTGATGAGTCTTTGATTTTGTACAAAGGCAGACTGTTGTTCAAGCAGTATATACCAAGCAAGAGGAAACACTTTGGTATAAAGTTATTTGTATTGTGTAATTGCAAAAGTGGTCTGGTTTTTGATATCATTGTGTACACTTTCAGTAATACATTGCAGGATACCAGGAAGTTATTTTGTATCTCTGGTGATGTGGTTAGAACAATGATGGAACCATATCTTGGTAAGGGGCATATATTATATACTGATAACTGGTACACAAGCCCCTTACTCAGTGATTTCTTACGAGTGAACATGACAGACGTGTGTGGCACAGTGCTTGGAAATCGTAAGCATATGCCTAGGTTCGACGCAGGCACTCGTAGAGGTGAGGTGCAGGCGTTTGCTGCCAATGACATCATAGCATTTCGGTGGCATGACAAATGTGATGTCACATTGTTGACATCAGTTCACCGAAATGAAATGGCAGACAGTGGCAGGCAGAATAGAGACACCAATGAACCCATTCTAAAATCTGCAGCTGTGATGGACTACAACCTCAATATGCTCTTAGTGGACAAATGTGACATGCAGATTGTGCAGTTATTGTGTTGCATACAACGAGTGTATATATGTACATTGCACCTTACTTTGGTTTCACAAGCCACATAAGTTACTTGAAAAAAAAAATATTGGAAAATACAAGAAACCTTCAAATGGGAGTAAAAATAATTTTACCGGGTGAGCGGTATTTGCCACTGTTGCCATACACTGCTCATTTTCTGCCAACTTTATGCTTCTATATCTCAGTAAGTACTGATCGCAAAAAAAAATTTTTGGTCTTAAAAACAATCAGCAAATTAATCTTAACATTTTGGTAAGAATTTTTTTTTTTTTTTTTTTTTTAATATTTTGTGACAGAGAGACACTTTAGGATTTGGGGTGGTGACAGTCAAAGGGTTAAGAGTGAGTTTATTGGTAGTCATCCAGGTAAGAGTGTTATTGAGAGAATTTGGATTTGAGTGGGAGATGGCAAAACTTGTGTCATCTGCAAACAGAACAGGTTTAAATAATTGAAAAGAGGGCTGAGAGCGCTACCCTGAGGCACCCTTATGTCGTTAGGCTGCGTTGACAAAGTTATGTCCTTGATTAAGACATATTGGCGTCTGTTGTTTGGGTAGGACTTTAGGTATGTGCCATAATGTTCTTATTTAAGATGCAGGATGTTTTGGTCATGTTTCAAAAGCTTTCCTAAGGTCTATGAAGAGGCCAATTAGTCTTAAGAGCTGTATAGAGTAAGTCCAGCATTTTTATAATTGCATCATTTGTACTTTTTCTAGGCCTGAAACCAAACTAGCAGGGACTGAGTATATTATGAGATACTAGATAAGAGTGTACTCTCCTGTGAATTAGTTCTTTGAAGATTTTAGATAATGGCAAGTTAGATATTGACCTGTAGTTAATTACATTAGTTGGGTCTCCTTCTCTATGTAATATTGTAATACACTACTGTATATCACAGAGTCACTTATATGTTCAGAACTACTAAATGTCTCAAATGATGTAGTTGAAGTATTAGCAATAAAGGTCGAGAATCAAAACCTGGTCATCATGGTTGTCTACAAGCCCCCGGATGCAACGTCCCAACAATTCCAGGAACAGCTTCTGAAAATTGACCACTGTCTGGAAAATCTTCCAGCTCCTGCCCCCAACATCTTGCTACTGGGGGATTTCAACCTCAGGCACCTAAAATGGAGGAACATTGCAAACAATGTGGTAGCAGAGATAACACCAGGAGGCAGCTCAGATGAAAATTCACACATGCATGAACTTTTAAATCTCTGCACCAAGTTCACCTTAAACCAGCAAATAGTAGAGCCCACAAGATTAGAGAATACGCTGGACCTCATCTTCACCAACAATGATGATCTGATACGAAATGTCATCATATCAAAAACAATATACTCAGATCACAACATAATAGAGGTCCAGACATGCATGCGGGAGCCCCAGATCAACAAAATGTGATCAGCCGTGAGGAGCTTTCTCCAAATTCAACTTCAATAACAAAAACATAAGGTGGGACCAAGTAAACCAAGTCCTAAATGATATAAACTGGGAAGATTGCCTAAGCATCACGGATCCCAACCTATGTCTAGAACAAATTAACTCTGTGGTACTTGAGGTTTGCTCAAGGCAAATTCCCTTAAGGAAAAGGAGAAGATGCAAACTGGAAAGAGAGAGGCGCTCCCTATACAGGCGAAGGCACAGAATAACGGAGCGGCTACAGGAGGCCAATATCTCTGAAATACGTAGGGAGACACTAGTCAGAGAAATAGCAAACATCGAATTAAAACTAAAGGAATCCTATAGGAATCAAGAGACTCGGGAAGAACTAAGAGCCATAAATGAAATTGAAAGAAACCCTAAGTATTTCTTTTTCTATGCAAAATCAAAGTCGAGAACAACAACCAGTATTGGGCCCCTACTTAAACCGGATGGGTCCTACACAGATGACAGCAAGGAAATGAGTGAGTTACTTAAATCCCAGTATGACTCAGTCTTTAGCGAGCCACTAACCAGACTGAAAATCGAAAACCTAAATGATTTTTTATAGAGTGCCACAGAACTTGACAGACGCATGCCTTTCTGACATCATCACGACGCCAAATGACTTCGAAAAGGCAATAAATGACATGCCCATGCACTCCGCTCCAGGCCCAGACTCATGGAACTCCGTGTTCATCAAGAACTGCAAGAAGCCCCTATCACATGCTTTTAACATCCTATGGAGAGGAGCATGGACACTGGGATCGTCCCCAGCTACTAAAAACAACAGACATAGCCCCGCTCCACAAAGGGGCAGTAAAGCAATAGCAAAGAACTACAGACCAATTGCGCTAACGTCCCATATCATAAAAATCTTTGAAAGGGTTCTAAGAAGCAAGATCGCCACCCATCTTGATACCCATCAATTGCACAACCCAGGACATCATGGGTTTAGAGCAGGCCGCTCCTGTCTGTCCCAACTACTGGACCACTACGACAAGGTCCTGGATGCTCTAAAAGATAAACAGAATGCAGATGTTATATACACAGATTTTGCAAAAGCCTTTGACAAGTGTGACCATGGTGTAATAGCACACAAAATGCGTGATAAAGGAATAACAGGAAAAGTTGGTAGATGGATCTATAATTTCCTAACACGTAGAACACAAAGAGTAGTAGTCAACAGAGTAAAGTCTGAGGCAGCTACTGTGAAAAGCTCTGTTCCACAAGGCACAGTACTTGCTCCCATCCTATTCCTCATCCTCATATCAGACATTGACAGGGATATAAGCCACAGTGCTGTGTCTTCCTTTGCAGATGACACCCGAATCTGTATGACAGTGTCCACCGTTGAAGACACTGCAAGACTCCAAGCAGACATAAACCAAATCTTTAAATGGGCTGCAGAAAACAATATGAAGTTCAATGATGAGAAATTTCAATTACTCAGATACGGAAAACGTGAAGAAATTAAAATCTCATCGGAGTACAAAACTAATTCCAACCACACAATAGAGCGAAAAACTAATGTCAAAGACCTGGGAGTGATCATGTCAGAGGATCTCATCTTCAAGAATCATAACAATGTAGCAATTGCATCTGCTCGAAGAATGACAGGATGGATAATGAGAACCTTCAAAACCAGGGATGCCAAGCCCATGTTGACACTTTACAGATCGCTTGTTCTATCTAGGCTGGAATATTGCTGCACACTAACTGCACCTTACAAGGCGGGTGAAATTGCTGACCTTGAAAATGTGCAGAGAACCTTCAACGCACGCATAAGTGCTGGGAACACTTGAAGTTCCTAAACCTGTACTCTCTAGAACGCAGGCGGGAGAGATACATTATTATATACACATGGAAAATTCTCGAGGGCTTAGTACCAAACTTCCACACAAAAATCACTCCGTACGAAAGCAAAAGACTCGGCAGGCGATGTAACATCCCCCCAATGAAGAGCAGGGGTGCCACTAGCACATTGAGGGACAACACAATAAGTGTGAGGGGCCCAAGATTGTTCAACTGCCTCCCAGCATACATCAGGGGGATTACCAACAAGCCCCTGGCTGTCTTCAAGCAGGCACTGGACAGGCACCTCAAGTCGGTACCTGATCAGCCGGGCTGTGGTTCGTACGTTGGACTGCGTGCGGCCAGCAGTAACAGCCTGGTTAATCAGGCTCTAGTCCAACAGGAGGCCTGGTCACAGACCGGGCCGCGGGGGCGTTGACCCCTGGATTTCTCTCCAGGTAGACTCCAGGTAGACTACGTACTGTGGTAACCCATGCTATCTTAAGCACTTGGAAAAGTGTTGATTTCTAATGATTTGCTGAACAGTGTTGCTGCTAGGTCTGCTTCATGTTAATGGCTGGGATCTCAACAACATTTATTTTGGACGTTTTGTAATTTGAATTTGTTGAATTTTGTGTAAAATTGGCCACATTATCAACTTTTGGGCACTTTATAGGATAGCTCTGATGGTTAACCAGGCAGTTTCTTGTGCTCACTAGATAGAATAGAAGGTATACTAGTGAAATAGTCACAAATTTGATTGGTTTGAGCAATGGAATTGGCCTACAGTAGGTCCCAGGTTGGGCAAAACCACAGATGCGTATAGTGCTCTTCAACCTCTATCTACGCACCTGCATAATTCTATAAGTTTTCTTTCAAATTTCACATTTTTGGTATCACTACCTTTAGTAAAAGATTCTTTACCATTTCACAAGATAAAATTATTTTTCTTTTTGAACAATTTCGACACTGGTTATCACTTTTAATTTTGGGCATTTTGACAATGGAAAGGTTAATTTTAGGCATTGAGACAGTGAAAAGGTTAATTTTGGGTGTCATGACAATAAAAGGGTTAATTTTGGTTGTCATGACAATGAAAGGATTAATTTGTGGGATCATGACAGTGAAAGGGTTAATTTTTTGGGCTGTGACAGTGAAAGGGTTAATTTTGGGTAGACACTACAATGAAAGGGTTAATTTTGGGTAGATACTACAGTGAAAGGGTTAAATATAGATGGCTTTTGGTAAGCATTTTTTTATATTATTGATTAAATTATACACATACAACCCGCACATGACTTTGTAAATGGTCCAAGTCGGGCCGAAACGTCGTCGTCAGCTCCTCTCTTTTATATGTGCGGGTTGTGTGTGTATTGTTCCAGTCACGGTATTGTGCCTTTTTGTTATTTATTGATTAAATTATGTTGCATGAACTTTATAATCATTACAGAACGTCGTGATGAGTCCGACGACGACGATGATGATGATACAGGAGGACTGGGTGATGACATTGCACTTCCAGATGGGAAAATTGGCAAGAAAAAATTGGCAAAGCTCCAAGCTAAGGCAGAAAGAAGAGTTCTCAGAGAGGCAAGTTATACTATTTCATATTGCATATTTGTTAAGTAATACTCTAAACTATATTTGTGAGTAATGGTACGGAATGCCCTGTTATTTAGTCTCTTACATTGTTGCATTAAAATATGAGACTCTTGTCAGCTGATTTATAACCCTTTGTAGGGAAGTGTAATAGTATGACTGGCTGTGATAGTCATAATGGACACCACGAATATTACAACCAGGATGTAAGTACAGGTTGGCTATCACTAATCTGGCAATCAGTAATCCAGCACTAATTTCGGCTAGCATAATTTCAAATTTCCGGGGTCGTCACACCAACCTGCCGCTACTGTTTGGTGGCTCTACTTGCTGCATAAGTCATTCCAATTTCTTTTTCTCCATTTATTGTTATAACCTGCTCACTTTTAGCCCTAGCCATGGTTCCAACGAATGAAAGAAATTCTTCTCATTGTGTGAACCACATACATTGTACATTGTCCATAAAAGATAAGGTGGCTTTGAAGCCAATGTCGGTCGCCATGAGCTCAGCTCATGGCGACGCTGGTGACCAGTAATGTTTGGCCTACATATGAGAGAATAGGTCTGTGTGGTAAGTGTGCACTCCATAAAAAAAATCCAGCAGCACACAGTGCATGAGGAGAAAAAAACTGTGACCGTGTTTGTGGTGTAAACCCGACTTTGCGGTGTATTTTTGAATGGTTTGTTTGGTTATATTCTCGTTTTTTGGTCTCATTTGATAGAATGGAAGACATATTACAGAAAGAGATATAATTTTCATTGGTTTCACGCCGGAAAGTACCTTAAAATTGAACTCAAAGTTGCGGAAATGTTCGATTTTTGCCGATGTTCAAGAGTAAATAAATGTCGTCACTGTCCAGTACGTTTCCAACTAGCCGGTCTAATACATAATCACGAATGGGTTGACATTATTTATACAATTATTGCAATAAAGCAGTAGTCTGCATAACAGTAAATCTTCTATTTTTTGTGTGAATAAAAATTCAATATGGAAAGCAAGCATAATATAAGAGGGGCCTGGAGACATGACTAATGAAAGAGAAAATGTTATTTCAGTGTTAGGAATGTCTGCATTGTTTATTCTGGATCCTATTTTGAAATTGGCATCTTTTGAAATTTGTGTGAAATTGGCCAAATTACCAATTTATAACCACTATTGATTAGTTGAAATAGGTGAATGGTCAGTTTCTTGTACTCAGTCAACAGAATAAAAGGAATACTAGTGAAATAGCTATGAGTTTGATAGACTGGAATAATGGAATGGGCTAAAAATAGGGCGTAAATTGGGTGAAATTGCCGATGCATAAATATCGCCATTGGGTTAAGGGTATTCTAACCTAACCACTCTGTAATCCGGCAAAATCACTAATCTAGCACCCTACAGGTTCCGATGATGCCGGATTAGTGAGGCCAACCTGTACTATTTTATAAAATACAGTGGACCCTCGGTTAACGAATACCCCGGAAATCGTGCAATTATGTAAGTATAATTTTGTAAGTTCTTGTGGAAGTGTATTTTTGGGGGTCTGAAATAGACTAACCTATGTGAAATTTTTCCTTAAGGGAGTAAATTCGTTCGGTAATGGCACTTGAGCAGACTTCAGGAGTGAAGTTTTACGAAACTCGGGGTCCACTGTACTAATATAAAAAGCATAAAATCTAAAAGGACAGTGGTGAAAATGGGTGCATCTTTGGTTCTTGGGACAACTGATTGGGTATTTTAATGTTCATTATAATTGCTATATTTTTTTATCACCTGTGTCAGCATTCTGATTTATATTCATTAGAAATCAGCGTCAAGTATACATACAGTGGACCCCTGTTAACAGCCATAATTCGTTCCAGAATGCTGTTCAAGTGCCATTACCAAACAAATTTTTTCCCATAATGAATAATATAAATTAGATTAGTCCTTTTAGACCCTAAAAAATACACTTAAAAAAGCACTTACAAAAATACACTTACATAATTGTTCGAGTTTGGAGCAGTACGTAAACCGGGGGTCCACTGTATGTGAAAGAAGTGTGCAATATTAGGAAACTTTTACTTGAATAAGTTTTGCTTACTAGGAGCTTTATCAGGCCAATACTGAAGAGGAAAAAATGTGGGTATACATATTATAGTAGAATGGAGGACAGGTGTGGTGTAAGAGAGGCCACCAAACATAATTGACTTCTGATGGCTGTCTTGCCAGCCGGAGATCAGTTTGGCTAAAACTTTGGAGATGTGACTCCCAGAGTTCTTCTCAGCTGTGTTGCTGAGACTGAGAACAAATGAGTCTCAGCAGTGACACATTGATAAATGTGGATTTGATGAAATTGTTATAAATTTGAATGAAAATATAAAACTGTACAGAAACAATTATTGATTAATTATTTGCATGACACTGAATGATATAAAGTCATGGGTACTATTTCAACACTTGTTATTTGACTTAAATATTCCTGCCCATTATGAGTTCTGTTATTTCACTTTTTGGAAACATTACATTATCATATTTCTGTATGATGGATATTTAACAGTTTCTGCCATGTCTTGATAAATTGCACATTTTCAGGCAGAAGAACGTGAAAGGGAAGAAAAGAAAGAACGTGCAGAAAAAGCTGCCGAAGACAGACGAAAGGAAGAGAAGCGCGAGGTAATACTCAGTTCTGCTTTGTAGGGCTACGGGTAACAATACATTTAATTTACTGCTGTTTTACCCTTCTATTGAGTTTTTTTTTTTTTTTATTAACACATCGGCCGATTCCCACCAAGGCAGGGTGGCCCGAAAAAGAAAAACTTTCATCATCATTCACTCCATCACTGTCTTGCCAGAGGGGTGCTTTACACTACAGTTATAAAACTGCAACACTAACACCCCTCCTTCAGAGTGCAGACACTGTACTTCCCATCTCCAGGACTCAAGTCCGGCCTGCCGGTTTCCCTGAATCCCTTCATAAATGTTACTTTGCTCACACTCCAACAGCACGTCAAGTATTAAAAACCATTTGTCTCCATTTACTCCTATCAAATACGCTCCACATGCTTGCTGGAAGTCCAAGCCCTCGCACACAAAACTTCCTTTACCCCTCCCTCCAACCTTTCCTAGGCCGACCCTACCCCGCCTTCCCTCCACTACAGATTTATACACTCGAAGTTATTCTGTCTCGTTCCATTCTCTCTACATGTCCGAACCACCTCAACAACCCTCCTCAGCTCTCTGGATAATAGTTTTGGTAATCCCGCACCTCCTCCTAATTTCCAAACTCCGAATTCTCTGCATTATATTCACACCACACATTGACCTCAGACATGACATCTCCACTGCCTCCAGCCTTCTCCTCGTTGCAACATTCATCACCCATGCTTCACACCCATATAAGAGTGTTGGTATAACTATACTCTCATACATTCCCTTCTTTACTTCCATGGACAAAGTTCTTTGTCTCCACAGACTCAGTGCTCCACTCACCCTTTTTCCCTCATCAATTCTATGATTCACCTCATCCTTCATAGACCCATCTGCTGACATGTCCACTCCCAAATATCTGAATACATTCACCTCCTCCATACTCTCTCCCTCCAATCTGATATCCAATCTTTCGTCACCTAATCTTTTGTTATCCTCATCACCTTACTCTTTCCTATATTCACTTTCAATTTTCTTCTTTTACACACCCTACCAAATTCATCCACCAACCTCTGCAACTTCTCTTCAGAATCTCCCAAAAGCACAGTGTCATCAGCAAAAGCAACTGTGACAACTCCCACTTTGTATTTGATTCTTTATCTTTTAACCCACACCTCTTGCCAAGACCCTCGCATTCACTTCTCTTACAACCCCATCTATAAATATATTGAACAACCACGGTGACATCACACATCCTTGTCTAAGGCCCACTTTTACTGGGAAATAGTCCACCTCCCTCCTACACACTCTAACTTGAGCCTCACTATCCTCATAAAAACTCTTCACTGCTTTCAGTAACCTACCTCCTACTCCATACACCTGCAACATCTGCCACATTGCCCCCCTATCCACCCTATCATACGCCTTACAAAGAGTCAAAGGAATCAGTGGGATAAATTAAATTCTTAGGGTAAACAAAATATTCTTGAAAAAAATATAGTTCAAAATATTTAGAAATAGAATTTAAATATAAATATAGAGAAATATAATTCAAAAGTTACTAAACATTGCCTAAAGAGACTTAATTTTCTGGAGCTTTCTTCTGTGGTGGATTAGGTATGTCCTTATAAGTGTTGCATACTCAAGGCTTCCTCATATATGTATGGTGAAAAGTAATTTGAAAGTGTCTGCTCAGATTCCTGAACATTATCCAGTTTTTGCTACCCTAGTATATATTTTTCATGGTGTGAAGTAGTGACATTGTGAAGTTTAAACCCATGCTAGAGAGTTGAAGATGCTCATGCTTTCCATATTACATGGATTGAAAACCTCTTCTGCCCCTCCTTCACTTTTGTAATTTTCATTATAGTAAGAAACTTTGGTTGCACTGCTCATGTTATTTCTTTGTATGCTTAGGATGGCAGGTTTGGTATGATGTCTATGCCTGGGTCCAGGCACATGCACGTGTGTATCATTGTGTTTAGAAGTTTTAATCTGTCATTGTAGGCTGAAGAGGAGGCCAGAAAAGAAGAGGAGGAGCAGAAGGCGAGGAGGAAAAGGAGCGTCGTGACCAGGAGGAGTACATGAAGTTGAAGGCAGAGTTTGAAGTGCAAGAGGAAGGCTTTGAAGAAGCTGCAGAAGATAAAAAGCAGAACCTTCTAAATGAGTTTGTTGGTTTCATAAAGGTACATGCCATGATATAAATTTTTTTGTGTGCATCAACTTATTGAAAACAAGTTAACATAAGCTGACATATGAGGTGTTGCATGACAGAGAAAAATTAGCACCACCATGGCCAACTTCTGAGTTATTAAAATGACTTATTTGCTCTGTCATGTTTTTAGAGATTATCAGTGCAGAAAACAAAACTAATTATATATTTTTCAGAAAGACAAGGTTGTTGTATTGGAGGATTTGGCTGCCAAGTTTAAGTTGAAGACTCAGGATGTTATTGACAGGGTCAGAGAGCTACAAAAAAATGGGGTACTCACAGGTAAAAAAAAGAAAAGAAAATTCTTTGTGATTCATCATTGTTATTAATAAAACACACTATCATGGGGAAAACAATTCCCCATGATAGTGTGTTTAACACACCAGCTGCCGAGATAGGGTTAGGCAGAAGAAAAAAAGGACACACATTCACCATCATTCATTCAATCACTATCTTGCCAGAAGTGTACTGACATCACACTTCAGATGACTCTGAGCTGCAACATCCCCACCCTTCCTTCAGATTGCAGTCACTTTACTTCCCACCTTGAGAATTTGTGTCTGGCTACTTAATTTTCCAAAACCTTTCATAAGTGTTACCTTGCTTGGACTGCATGTAGATACAGTAAACCCCGGTTTTCGTCTGGTCCGGTTATCGTATCCATTCAGTTTTCGACCACTTTTTCAGCAAAATTTTCCTTTTCGTACATCCGCTCGGAAATCGTCCGTACCAGACGCGTCCGCTCATACGTTTGTGATTCAAGTCTGCCTTTGTTACTCATGCAGTGAGCATTATTCCATGCATTCTTCAGAAAATTTTGTAATAATTCATTTTTTGTGCTTCGACTGTTAAATAAGCCACCATGGGGCCAAAGAAAGTTGCGAGTGCCAACCCTTTGGTAAAGAAGGTGAGAAACATGATAGAATTCAAGAAAGAACTCGTAGAAAAATTCAAAAGTGGCGTACGTGTGGCCGAGCTCACCAGGATGTATGAGAAGTCCAAATCAACGATCAGTTCCATCCTGGCAAGAAAAAGAAATCAAGGAAGCTGATGTTGCGAAGAGGTAAATGCGCTAATGAAACAGAGATCGAAACAATCGAAGATGTTGAGAAGTTGTTGTTGGTGTGGATCAACGAAAACAGTCGGGGAAAGTGTGTTGGAGGCGATACTTGTAAAGGCAAGGCAATTGCATGCGGATCTTGTAAAGAAAATGCCTGGAATGAGTGCTGCTGTTAGTGAATTTAAGGCCAGCAAGGCTATACACACAGATTCAGAAGCGAAGTGGCATACACAGTGTGGTAAGGCAGGGTGAGGCTGCAAGTTCAGACAACGTGCCGAAGAATTCTTGATGAATTCAAGGGTATGTAGAGGCTGAAGTATTTCTCCCACAACAAGTGTTCAATTGTGACGAAACAGGCCTCTTTTGGAAGAAAATACCAAAGAGGACCTACAGCACACAGGAGGAAAAGGCACTGCCAGGACACAAGCCTATGAAGGATAGGCTAATTTTTGTTCTGTGATAATGCTAGTGGGGATTTCAAAGTGAAGCATTTACTGGTGTATCACTCTGAAAATCCCAGAGTGTTCAAGAAAACAATGTCATGAAGAGTAAATTGTGTGTAATGTGGAAGGCTAACAATAAGGCATGGGTCATGAGGCTAATTTTCATTGAGTGGGTCAGTGAAGTGTTTGGCCGAGTGTGAAGAAATACCTCCTGAAAAATAAATTGCCATTCAAGTGTCTCCTGGTAATGGACAATGCTTCTGCTCATCCTCCAGACTTGGAAGACCAATTGTTTGAGGAGTTTAGTTTCATCACAGTGAAGTTCTTGCTCCCTATACCACTCCTCTCATCGAGCCCATGGACCAGCAGGTCATTTCAAACTTCAAAAACTCTACACCAAAGCAATGCTTCAAAGGTGCTTTAAGTGACCTCGGACACTGAATTGACCCTAAGAGAGTTCTGGAGCAATCACTTCAATATCCACAATGCATAAGCCTTATAGATAAGACTTTCAGGAAGTGACTTCCAGGACAATGAGCTCTGCTTGGAGAAAATTGTGGCCAGAATGTGTCCAAGAGAAGGATTTTGAAGGGTTTGAGGCTGACCCAGACAACCCTATGCCTGTTGTGGAATCTATTGTGGCATTGGGGAAGTCCATGGGTTGGATGTGAGTGGCCAGGATGTGGAAGAGCTGGTGGAGGACCACAGGGAAGAGCTAACCACTGAAGAGCTGCAAGATCTTCAGCTGGAACAGCAACAGATCGCAGCTGAGGAAATTGCTTCAGAGGAGGAGGAGGAGAGAGAGGAAGAATGTGCCTTCTTCAGTGATTAAGGACATTTGTGCAAAGTGGAATGAGGTGCAAAGTTTTTGGTGAATTATCACCCTAACAAAACTGTTGCAAGCCAAGTCTGTGACATGTTCAATGACAATGCCTTGTCCCATTTTAGGCAAATCTTAAAGAGACGCCAGAAACAGAGCTCTCTGGACAGATTTTTGTGCGACAGGGGTCCAGTGACTCCAAGCTGGTCCTAGTGCCAGTAAAAGACAAAGAAGGAAGTAACCCCATATAGGGCTTTGATACCTGAAGTCCTTATGGAGAGGGATTCCCCTTCCTAACAATAATCTCTCCTCCTCTCTCCTCCTCGCCTTCCATATGCCAACAAGAGTCTTCAATAAAGGTACAGTGGACCCCGGTTAACGGTCTGCTCCAAACACTAACAATTATGTAAGTGGTTTTGTAAGTGTATGTTTGGGGTCCAAAAGGACTAATCTAATTTACATTATTCCTTATGTTAATAAATTGTTGGTAACGGCACTTGAACAGCATTCTGGAATGAATTATGACCGTTAACCGGGGTCCACTGTATGTAATAGTTATTTTAATGTTCATTTATCCATTTCATTAGTCATTGTTTTCTGTATGTAAAACTATATATTTATTCTCTATAAAATGTATTTTTGTTAATATTTTTGGGTTTCTGGAACGGATTAATTGGATTTACATTATTTCTTATGGGAAATATTACTTAAGTTTTTGTACAAATTGGTTTTGGGTTGACCTGAAACGGATTATAAACGGAAACCTGGGTTTTACTGTATTAGTACATTTTTCTACAGTGGTCCTCGGTTTTCGCGAAAATTCGCTCCAGAATGCTGCTCAAGTGCCATTACCGAACGAATTTACTTCCTTAAGAAATAATGTCACGTAGGTTAGTCTATTTCAGACCCCCAAAAATACACTTGCAACAGCACTGACGAAAATACACTTACATAAATGTTCGAGTTTGGAGATGCACGAAACCGAGGGACAACTGTATTAGTAAGTGGTCTCCTATACTCATTCCAAACTCAGTACATACTATTCTTATGTGATTTATATTTTCTACATTTTTGTGCATTTATTTTTTATAATAATGTTGGTAGAATTACTGACAATGTGTTAGGTAAATATTTCAAAGGATTCTTTAACAATGTTACCTAACATTTATTTTTTTTTTAAATGTGGCTTTCTTTGTTGTAGCTAGATTAATTGCATTAAATACTTTGTCTCTCTCTTTAGAACAAGAATGAATGCAAAATATTTTCTGTTGAAGTATGGCATAATCAACAAGGAAAAAAAGACATACAGTAAAGGAGACCTGTATTAGTAGGATGTTTCATGTACAGTAGACCCCTAGTTTTCATAATTAATTAATTAATCCGTTCCAGAAGTTTGGCTGAAATCAAATGGCGAAAACCGAAGTAATATTTCCCATAAGAAATAATGTACTGTAAATTCAATTAATCCGTTCCAGACACCCAAAAATATTAACAAAAAATACATTTTATAGAGAATAACTATAGTTTTACATGCAGAAAACAATGAGAAATAAATATAAATAACTAATTTTAATGATAAATGAACATTACATTCCTTTATTGAAGACTTATTGGTGAGTAGTATTTATTTGTAGTCCCAGGCGTATACCTACCGGCTACATACACTGCGCCCACAGCCATATTATGACATCGACATACCATGTTCACTGAGTTTAATCATTTCTAACAACTACCTTCAGATGCCATCATAAACTGAGGGAGAAGTAATGAATAATTCATGCTGAGAATTGTAAACAAAAGCCTTATGTATTAAGGGCGGTTACTGGGCCAACGCAGATTCATACATGTTTTCTCTGAACCTGGACCAGAGAAACGTAATGTTTACCCTCCACCGACCCACCTTGAAGCATAAAACATTGCATGTTTATATGCTATGTAATGTGTTTCTTATATAATTTTGAAGAAAATATCATAGATGGATTAATGAAAATGTCTATATTAATCAAAAAATAAGACTTTTAAAATGTGCCCAAGAGTGAGTCATGAATGTATGAGTGGCCCAGGGCACGCGTCTGGTACCAACGATTTCTGAGCAGATGTACGAAACCCGGGGAAAATTTCACTGAAAAAGTGCTCAAAAAACGGGGGGTCCACTGTACATGAAGTTTTATTAAGCATATACTTGATGAAACCTCATGTAGATGAAATGTTGTACGTAGTATACTAATGATGATCTCTCTTTGCTGTGTGTCTTACACCCTTTTTTTTTTTGTAAACTGAGCAAATTATTATTATTATAATCATAATGAAGTGCTAAACCCATTAACTGAGTAAAGCCAATGGAAGGTATATAATTATCAAAAAATTAGGCGAGTTTTATTTCATACATTTGAAGAGCCCCTGGTAATATAGAGTAATTAATATAGACTAAAACTAGAACTTAAAAGTACTTGACACAATACAGTTGAGTTCAGTGGTAGCTTAATTTCTTTACATAAAGGATCATGCAACTGTGCCAATCAAAAGGGTGCATGCAGTCTGTGGGCTGTAGGCTGTGCATCCCTGCTTTTGAAAAACGCTCTCCAGGATAGAGTCAGGTTCAGCCTTTGTGCATTTACACAATTGTCTGTACATTAGCTCGTTCATTTACATGGTTGTACATTAGCTCATTTATTTACACAATTGTCTGTACATTAGCTCATTCATTTACATGGTTGTACATTAGCTCATTTATTTATACAGTTGTCTATACATTAGCTTATTCATTTACACAATTGTCTGTACATTAGCTCATTCATTTACATGATTATCTGTACATTAGCTCATTCATTTACAGATTGTCTGTACATTAGCTCACTCATTTACATGATTGTTTGTACATTAGCTCATTCATTTACATGGTTATACATTAGTTCATTCATTTACAAGACTGTACATTAGCCCATTCATATACACCATTGTCTACATTAGCTCATCCATTTACATGATTCTACATTAGCTCATTCATTTACGTGATTGTTTGTACATTAGCTCATTAATTTACATGATTGTCTGTACATTAGCTTATTCATTTTCATGATTCTGTACATTAGCTTATTCATTTTCATGATTCTTTACATTAGCTCACTCATTTACATGATTGTCTGCACATTAGCTTTTCATTAGCCAAGTTTTTAATTGATCTTCCTTATCAGTGAATTTTATCCATCAGGGAAAATTTGTCTTTGTTGTGTGCAAAACTTGCTTTATACACACACATAAAGTTATGATTATAAAAATGTAATGAAGGCTTGTTAGAGCTGACGGATATCCCACATGTAGAGAGAAAAACAGGAATGGCAAAAGAAACTGTATATCATGACTCCAGCCTTAGTCCTCTTCAAGGGGGCTCCTTGCTGTGGTGAAGGGGTCTTGGTCTGAGGTTTGGGCCTCTTGGTCTTCTTCCTCAGACCGAACCTAATTACCCCCCAAACCCCCCCCCTTTCCCATTTTCCCATCCTCCCTTTTCCCATTTTCCCCATCCTCCCTTTTCCCATTTTCCCCATCCTCCCTTTTCCCTTTCCTCCTTTTCCCTCCTCCTCCCCTCCTCATTCCTCCCTTATTTCCTTCTCATTTTACCCTGGGAGCTTCCCTCCACAGGCATTCTAGTTCCAGGTAGTGGGAAGGGTACCGTGGTCCATCCCATTCCGTTGAGGTTCTTGGCGGTGGTGTAGTTTGCCTTGGAATCTGGGTCGCCTGGGGATGTCCCCATCCCTCTCCTGTCTCCCGGGGTGGCTTTTGGGGATCTTCGGGCGACGGGTGTATCTCTGGAGGCCACCTTTTGGATTCCGGGGTGGTGGCCGAAGGAGGTATGCTTTGTGGTGGATATCCGGGCCCCCCTCTCTTGTCCGCCGAGGTGGCTCATGGATGTGAGGTTGCTATCCCGGATTTTCGGTTTTCTGGCATGAAGGGTAGGGTATGGCACGGGTTCCATGCAGCATCTGCACTACTTGCGGTGTTGAGGTCCTCTTGGGTGGGGGATTTTCGCCTTCATTCTCCTAGAGCTATTCCTCCATGTTCCCCTTTTTTTTTTTTTTTTTTTTTTTTTTTTAAAAAAAAAAAAGAAAGAATAAAACCTAAACCCCCATGTTAGTTCTGGACCCTACCTCGTTAACGGACAACTCTTCCGACACCTCTAATACCACTGTACCTTTGCTGGTGCTGGTTCGTCACCTGCTTCAGGTTCCGGGGGTTTCCACTAGCCCTTCTGACACGCCCGACCTTCGCTCTTCTCTGATCTTGATTCCGGCTTCTCCCTCAACGGTGCGGCAATTTCGGATTGCTCGCCCGTTACACGTCGGACCACCTCAGTCCCACACCCAAATGATCTAGACCCTTACATGACGATTCGACACTTCCGTCTCGTTTATCTCAGAAACGATCAGCTCGTCACGCACTCCCCTAAACACTTTGTTTCACACTACTCAATGGACAAAGTTTTTACTCCAGACCGACTTCTAATACCTATCTTTCAGATCATAAGATTGGTAAGCTCTGCTATGCCATGTTGGTAAAGATATCTCATTTCACGCTCTCAAGAGGGGCACTCGATCATCACGGTCCAGAATGCTGGCCAAGATCGCGATCTTTCTCTTCTTCCCACCATAGATACTATTCCTATCACTATTGACAACCATCATTCTCTCAATTCTTGTAGTGGTACTGTCATTTTACCCCACACCATTGTCCAACAGAATTTCCAGACATGTGGTGATGATATTTAGAGCAGCTTTAGCTCCAAGAACTCCCTATCCTTAAAGTTGACACTTTTGTCCTCCCTGCCAATAAGCGAAGACGTTATCCTTGCAATATAGCCCGTTAACATTTGACTGTAGTGAACTTCCACCTTCGGCTACATTGCAGGTCAACGTTACAAGTTCAAAAGGTGACCCTACACGCAACAGTGTAGAAACTGCTGCCGTTTTGGTCATCCAGTGAAATATTGAGGTCCATGGCCGAGTGCCCAGTCTGTGGTGTCGATGACCATGTCAGTCCTTCTTGAAACTACCTCCCTCTTGCCTTAACTGTCATGAGGCGCATCCATCGTACTCTCGCCGTTGTCAGGTTTACCTGAATGGCGAGAAATCCGTTGTCTCAAAGAGGTGAAGGCTTTCATATGCTATGGCCGTCTCTCATCTACACCTTCAAGGGATATTTCCCCTGTATTTCCTATTCTCGCATTGCTAAACGTCACCCCACTTCTGGGTCCCAATTTCCCCCGGCTTCCTCTGTGGTCACCTCATCCTCAGTCACCCCTGTCTCGAATCCTTTTGCTGTTCTTGGCCCGAGGTCCCTACCTCGGCATCCCATACTGTCCACACCCCTACTTCACTCACTCGCACAGTTCTGTCTACTCGCCCCGTTCACCACCTAAACCTCAGCGCCCTCTTCTCATAAGTCCGGAAAAAAAATCCCCATTGCCGGGTTCTTCACCTCCGACTAGTTCTGTAGCGTGTGGGAGGTTCATCCTCCTCCTCGTTCAATATCTTCATTCCCTGTCCCCTCCCAAGTTCCTTCCTTTACTGCCCATCCCCAGGTCGCTTCCACTCCTGTCCTCCCAAGCCCCTTCACAGTTTCCTCTTCCATCTCCTCGCCCTCTACTTTCGTACCTCTATGGTCTCCCAGATTGTTGCTCACACTCCTCCTCCTTTCATCTCTAATGTGGTCCCACAACCTGCATCTATGACTCCTGAAATTCTGGAGGCTATTGCAGGATTTTTGCAGAGATTGAACCGTGATGGACACTGCTCGACCTCTGGTTCCTCTTCCCCTCTCTTCTCCGTCTATACCCCTCCTTCTTTCACAAAACGTCCTCCTTCTCTGATTACAAGTTTTCGCTGCCTCCACACGTGGACTTTTCTAACCCTAGTCCATAGATACCTCTAACTTCGACTTATGTCTTTCATTATATACTGTACAGTATGTGAATAAATGGTACAGTATAAGGCTGTTGAAAAGAGATTTCCATCATGAATACCTTTTCACAAAATAAATAAGTTATGCAGCAATTTTCACATTTTTACATTGCAGGTGTGATTGATGACCGAGGCAAATTTATTTACATCAGTAAAGAAGAGCTTGAGGGTGTGGCAAAGTTCATCAGACAGCGTGGGCGGATCTCCATTGCTGAGCTTGCAGAATCCTCTAACACACTGATAACTCTCACTCCAGAAACGTCCCGGCGCAACTAGACTGCTGTATTCTGAAAGTCACTACTTGCTAATTTTACTTTTTTTTTTCTTTTTTTTTTTTTATCACATTGACTGTTTACCATCACTCATTCAGTATCTTTCTTGCCAGAAGTGTGAAGAAATCACAATTTAGAGGACTCTCTGAACTGCAACTTTTGTTTAAGTTTTTCAAATACATAAAATAATCGAACTCACTGTTTTGTACAATAAATATTTATCCTACAAAGCTATAATATCAATGTTATATAGGATGTTGTATTTGTAGTTTCTGATCAGCAGAATTGTCTTAAAAGTATAAATCATGCGGCATGAAGATAAAAATTCAGAATAAGGCACTCTCCTCAGTAAATACTGCTGTGATAAGGACTAAATGAAAGATTTTTTTTGAGGTGTTTTTCATTTTTTTTGATCTCATGTTGATTTAAGTAGCTTTTGTGTATTAGCTCATTTGTTTTTATGTAGCTTGTGAACAATGGAAGGTTGACCTTTCCGTACGTACATTGATTATTCTGCGCATATTAAAAAAGGCTTATGCTCATTTATAAATGCCATTTTTTGTAATTTTTATTATTATGAGCTATTAAAAAAGATGTTTTTGTTGGCATGAGCTCTAATCTCATTATAGCAGACAATCGAAAAACCCCTTACCAATGGGCTTCAAACCAAACAAAACTTTCTTAATTATTCGATTGTGTCCTGCCTTGATTGTTGTCCTAAACAATGATATTCATTTTCTTTTTATCCCACCTGAGTTTTAAGGCAATGTTTAATTCTTATGCCCTTCACTTCCTCAGCTTACTTGACATGAATGAAGAACATGTGAATTATGTTTTTCCCCTGAAAACTGACTGGGGTTGGAAAATGTGTAAGTGATATATGGCAGCATAATAGTGTAGCCTAGCCCCTTCAAATGGGAGTGCCTTGATCCCCGTATTGGACTCTTTACCCAAAGGAAATAAAAGTTATCCTCCCTTTCCTTAGATCAAATCTGATTGTATCCCAGTCCCCAGTTTTCATATCACTTTTTTTGAACCCTAAGTTTAAAAAAGGGTAGTATGTATGCTTGCTATAACTTGGGAAAGGGGGTTTTTTACCTACATATTGTTTCACTTTTTTACATTCACAAATTGTGAAATTTCAGTTTTTTTATTTATCTTAATTTATTGTTTTCAATTTCTGCTTGATATATATTGAAATATTGAATGTTATTTTTATTATTTTGAAATATTTTAATTTGTCCTAAGGTAGTAGGTTGATCCTAGGTAGTAGGTTGGTAGATAGCAACCACCCAGTTAGGTAATACTGTCCTGCCAATGAGTGTAAAACAAAAGCCTGTAATTTTTTTTTCATGATGGTAAAATTCTGGTGTCTTTTCTCTGTCTCAAAAACTTTCAAGATTTCGGGGATGTTTTTGCTACTTCACTTTTTTTGGTCCCCTACACACAGGTACATGCCTATATATACACCCCCCTCTGGGTTTTCTTGTTTATTTCCTCCCCAAAGGGGGAAAAAGGAACAGAATTCTTCCTCCGTAAGCCTTTTTGGTCGAAAAGGTGACTAAAATCCGGGAGAAAAGGGCAAAGTAACCCCTTCTGTTATAAATTACTAAATTTAAAAAGAGAAATTTTTGTTAATTTGTTTAAACAATTTTGTTTTTTTTTGTTTTCCAAAGCCTAAATTTTTGTTGTAGAGGACATTGTTGTTTTCCCCAAGAGCACAGAACTATGTGATCCCTGGTTCTAAGTTAATAATAATAATATCTTTATTTCTAAAAGGGTACATGTACAAGGTATACAAGCCTAGCTGGCATCAGTGACATACTACTAAATAAAAAGCCCCTTGTTATGCAGAGCATTTCAGTAAATTTTTTTTGGGGGGTTGCCCCCCACCAGTCGACTAACCCCAGGTACCCATTTTCTGATGGGTGAACATAACAACTGGTGTAAACCACGCCCAATGTTTCCCCCCGGCGGGGGAATTTTAACCCGGATCCTCAGCGTGTGAAGCAAGAGTTTTTTCTTCGGGGCCCCGGCCCACTGTAGGTTCTATCTTTCTTTTTAAAAGTTATTGAGGTGATTAAGTACAAGTGAAATGTGGATGGAAAAAGGGCAAAAAAAGGAAAACGGGGTGAAACAGCACAGATCATTGGAACTATATTTAAGTGTAGCCATGTAATGTTGAATTTAAATAGTGGCTTAATTTAAAATCTGCTTTCCTAGAAAATACAATTAATTTTGAATAAAAAAAGTTACTTTTTTTTTTTTTTTTTTCTTTTGCACATGATTTATTCATGCATGCAACTTTCAAACTATTTTTAAATAATTCTTTATTTAATAATTTCTAAATTCTTTCAATTATTTATTTTATGACTACTACTGGTCCTAATTTTTTTTTACAAATTTTTTACTATCCCTCGGCATGAATTCTATTCCCCCTTTTTTATACTACACTTAAGATATCAGATTTTTTACCTGTTAAATTTTGCTACTTTAAAGGATGTAATAATGAAAATTTATTCAAGGTATATTTTTTTATGGAGATGTAAAAATTAAATTTTTTTTATGATTTGAATAATGATGATGATTTCATTAATGATGGATTATTTACCTACTTTTATAATATGGTATATTATCCTTCAAAAAAAAAAAAGGCCTGGAAAGCTGGTGAAGTGTTCTTGATTCAAGGACTTGGGCCAACTCTTTTGTCAGATCAAACCTGATTGCCTCCCCTTTCCCGGGCACTGTATGACCCTTAAGGGTTTTGCACTTTACCATCAAATAATAAAATGATAATTGGTATAGTATAATTGCTAGGATGAAGTATTATAATTTTAATATCAAGTCTCCCGTCAGCTTTCCCACCTCTGGTGTTTGATTAAAATTTTGCCTCTACCCCAAATT
This sequence comes from Cherax destructor, assembly GCA_009830355.1. Taxonomy (NCBI): domain Eukaryota; kingdom Metazoa; phylum Arthropoda; class Malacostraca; order Decapoda; family Parastacidae; genus Cherax; species Cherax destructor. Next base: position 24,831 of record WNWK01013553.1, read on the forward strand.
ATGAGGGCCAGGGCTTTTCATAGGGACATTGAATTTGAAAAAGCTTGGGTTCAAATTTCACTACTATTAGTAATTTTTAAATGCAGTAGCAGTGTGAACGACCCAACCCCAAACTTAAGGCTTTTTTTTTTATATTACACAGTATTTTTTTTTTTATTAACACTAGGCATTTTCCCCCCCAAGGTAGGGTGGCCTGAAAAGAAAAACTTTCACCATCATTCATTCCATCAATCAATCTTGCCAGGCGCAAAACTACAGTTATAAAACTGTAACATTAACCCCCCTCCTTCATTTTGTGTAAATAAAATAATAAGTCTGTTAGTATACCTGGAAAAAGTGTATGTAGAGTTATTATTGAAAAATTAAGACTAAGACGGAGAGTAGGATACAGATAAAAAAGGGGGTTTGGGGGAAAAAGGTGGGGTTTTTGGGGTAGACCAAGTGTTTCCCGTGAAACATATAGGTGAATAGTATTTAGATAAGGGAAAAAGGGGGTTTTGTGTCATTTATGGTTTGGAAAAGGCATATGACAGGGTGGAAAAGGGGGGCAATGTGCCAGATGTTGCAAATGTATGGAATAGGAGGTAGGTTTGAAAGCAGTGAAGAGTTTTACGGGGATAGTGGGGCCCCAGGGGGGGAAGTATGTAGGGAGAGAGGGATATTTTTCCCAGAAAAAATGGGCCTTAGACAGGGATGGGGATGTCACCATGGTTGTTCAATGTGTGTATAAAGGGGGTTGAAAAAAGGGGTGAATGTCGGGTGTTGGCAAGAGGTGTATACCTGAAGAGGGTTTCGGGGTCAATGCCCCACGGCCCTTTTGTCCCCACCTCATTGTGGGTCAGGGCCTGATCAAACCAGGCTGTTACTGTTGGCCACAAAACCTGAGGGTCAAACCCGGCCCGGCTGGTCAGGTACTGATTTTGGTGCCGTTCCAGTGCCTCCTTAAGAAGCCGGGGGCCCAATGGTAATATCCCCTCATGTATGTTGGGAATCAGAACAGTTTTGGGGCCCCCTCACACTTATTGTGTTGTCTCTTATCGTGCTAGTGGCCCCCCCGTTTTTCATTGGGGGGATGTTGCATCCGTCTCCCCGGGTTTTTTGCTTTAATGGGGAGTGATTTTGTGTGCATTTGGTAGGGGGGTTAGAAGATAAAGAATCTAACAAAAAGAAGGAGTTATCACAGTTGCTCTTTGCTGTGATTTTTAGTTTTTTGGGAGATTCTGGGGAAAAAATTGCGGGGGGTTGGGGGGAAAATTTAAAAAAAGGGGAATATAGGAAAAAAGTAAGGTGATGAGGATAAAAAAAAAAAATTGGGGTAACGAAAGATTGGATATCAGATTGGATGGAGAGAGTATGAGCGGGGGAATGTATTTAGATATTTAGGAGTGGACTTGTCCGAAAGGGCTTTAAAAAATGAGGGGCATCATAAATTTTGAAGGGAAAAGGTGAGTGGTGCCTTTTAGGAGTCTGTGGAGGCAAAGAACTTTGTCCATGGAAGCAAAGGGAATATATGAGTGTATAGTTATACCCAAAACTCTTATATGGGTGAAAGCATGGGTGGTGAATGTTCAACAAGGAGAAGGCTGGAGGCAGTGGAATGTCATGTCTAGGGGTAATGTGTGGGGTTTAATATAATGCAAAAGGGGGGTTTGTAGTTTGGAAATTAGGGGGGGGCGGGATTACCAAAACTATTGTCCAGAGGGCTGAGGGGGGAGTTGTTAAGGTGGTTTGGACTATAGAGAGGATGGAACAAAATAGAATGACTTGAGTGATAAAAACTGTAATTTGGGGGGAAAGGGGAGGTAAAAGGGCAGCCTTTAAGGGAAAGGTTTTTGGGGGGGGGGCTTGGAATTCCGGGAAGCATGCATGAGCGTGTTAGGAGCGAATGGAGAAAATGGTTTTTTTGGACTTGATTTCTGTTGGAGTGGAGCAGGGTAATATGGAAGGGAAATTTAGGAAACCCCCGGGAGGCCCGGGCTTGGTTCCTGGATATGGGAAGTATAGTGCTTGCACTGAAGGAGGGTGTTAATGTTGCAATTTTATAACTGGAGTGTAAAAAGTGCCTCTGGAAAAGGGGGGGGGGAAAAAGCCTATGTGTTAATAAAAAAATCATGATGCATATCTGAATGACTACATATGTTTAGCAAAGCTCTTTAAACCCCTATTGGTCATGATATCTATCTCCATCCTCTAAAAAAAAGGGATGCACATTATAAAATGCATTACCCTTGTGGGTTTTTGCCTTAGTTATGTTTATAATAGCACCATCAAAGGGGGAAAAAAACTAAAGCTGCCCGGGGCACCATTTGGGAAGACCCGGGCTGGGTACCCCGGGGAACCACCCCAACAACTTTTACCAAGCCAATGCATCTACTGTACAAACCGTTGGAAAAGGGCCTCAGTTATTGTCCACCAACACTCCATTTTCAGTTCATCCCAGGAAACAGTTGTCATTTTTCACGCAGTTATAAGACTTGAGTTGTGCCTTGGCCATACAATAAAAAATTTTAATAATCAGAATTAAAAATTTTTTTCATTACCGCGTTGAAACTCATGTCTGCCCTGAGCCCCTAAAAAGGGGAAAACAATACTGACAAAAAATGTGGTTAAATTGACATTTGATAGCCGAACCTCCCTTTTAAAATCAGGTCAATTTTTGGGGGTTGAGAACTGGGGTTTTCCCAACATGGGGAGCGTAGACTGAGTAAAACTTAAAAAGGGCAGGGCCCCGATTTACCCAAGAAGGATGTTCCCCCCCAAAAAATCTTGAGGGATTCTTTGGGATACCAGGGAATTTTTGGGGATATCCCCAAGGTTCATCGGGATATTGTAATTTTTCAGACCAGCACATATGAGCTTTGGGGTTAAAATTTCCAGGAGCAAAAGATTGTCCAACACGGTTAGAGGTAGGCAAGGATGTGCCCGGTTCACACTTGATGGGTTAAATGTCCATTTGAAGCTTTGAATGGGTTCCAGTTTTTCGTCGATGCAGCCGGGGGGCGGTGGCTCAGGGTTTAGGCCCCCGGGGGGGCATTTTCCAAAATGAGCTCAGAGACAATACCTTTTTTGTCATGAGGGAAAGGTTCCCGCAAGTCATGTGATTACGCGCGGGAGGTGTTGGGGTTTACGGGATTGGGCGGCCATGTGATCGACGGATGGGCCTAGGACATGGTTCTGTGAGGGGGGGAAAGGGATGCGTGGGGGTTGGGGGCTAGGGAAAGGACCCCCGGGAGTTGAGGGGGCCGGGAAAGGGGTACATTGTTAAAGGGGGGCGCGTCGCTTTCCCGGTGACCAGGAGGGAAAGGGGGGGGCCGGGAGTGGTCTCGGAAGGTTTGGACGGTTTTGTCGGCCACTTGAGGTTTTTTTGTTGAGGGGCCTTTGTGAGACTCCGGGTTGGGTGGACGGATGGAGGAAGGAGGGTGAAAAGGGGTGTGGACCCCAGGTGGCCTTCCCGGGCCCGGAGGTTGGTGAGAAAAGGGAGAGGGTTGGAGGTTGGGGCAGGGGCCCGGAAAAGGCCTGTGGTATGGCTGAGGACGTTGTCCAACCCCGGGCCGGGGTGAAAAGAAGGCTGGGGGGAGGGGGCAAAAGGGGGGGGGGAGGTAAGGGGGAAAGGGGGGGGAAGGGAACGGCCCGGGAGTGCCAGGAGGAGGAAGCTTTGGTGGGGGAAGTCGGGGCCAAAGCAAAAAGAGGAAAACCCCGGGGTTTTTTAAAATGTCTAACATGAATTAAATGGCCCCAGGGAGGAAACGAAATGGGTAGGGTGGCTGAAAATTTGAAGGGATTTTATTTGGGGGTAATTATAGGTTGGGGAAATTTGAAGTTGGGGTTTTTCTTTTTAAAACGGGTAGTTTAGAGGTGGTTGGGGGAATAGTAACCAGCCTTTGTTTTGGAAGGGAAAGGGGGTTTGGGGGAAGGGGTCGGGGGTTATGGGGAATGTATAGTGGGGTTTTATGTTTAAGTTGTAGAAGAACTAAGGAAGATTTTTGGGGGGATTATTTTTTTAAATTTTTGGGGGGGGCAATTTTCAGGGGTTGAACTGCTGATAAAAAGGGCGTGGAAAAGAAGGGGGGGAGTTGGGGTTTTGGGAAAGTTTTGGTGGCAGGGGGGGGGGTGGGGAGGGGGGGAAAGATAAAAGTTTTTAGAGGGGATGCCAGGGTAGATCGTTTGTTGAGGAAATTATGGAGAGGTGTGGAACGTTACTGGGGGTTTTTTATACGGGGGTGTTCAGTGTTGGGATGGGAGGGGGGTGTTGAATGTATTTAGTTATTGGAAGCTTCGTGGGTTTTTGCAGGGGCTGTGTAGGGGATTTGAGGGGGGTGGGGGGATGGGAATGATGGGAAGGGGGGATGGGGGGTGGTGGGAAAGGGTTCGAAATGGGACAGGTTTTTAAACAAAAGGGGGAGAGCAGGCACGATGCTTAGGCCCCAGAGGTATTTGGGGGGGCAGTTGGGGGTTGTTATGTGGGGGGTGGGGGGGGGTTTGGGGGGGGGTTGGGGGAAAAAAAAAAGAGTTCCCCCTATCAGAGGAGGGCAGGCATAAGGGTGTGAAAAAACCGTTTGACTGTTTTGGGGGTTTAAAAGGGGCAGGCATGGTTGACATCTTTGAATGGGGGTTGGGGGGGACAGGGGGGACAGGATTTTGGGGGAAGAGGTATGGAATTTTGGGCATATGGTTGCGGCCTAGAACAGGGTTGGGGGGGTGGGGGAAAGAAAGGTTTTTGGGGGAAAGGTGGGTTATAAAGGGGGGAGGAAAGGTATGGGGGGAATCGGGGGGGGGGGTTAGGGTAAAGGGTTCCCAAAAGGGGCCTTGATGGATACCTGTGATTTTTTTAAAAAAAGTGTTAAGGAAGTTTAAGGTTTTTAACGTTTTAAGAAGGTAGGGTTAGGGGGAGGATCAGCCAAGGAGTTGTTGTTTTTGGGAAAGGGAAAAAGGGGAAGATTAGGGGTATGGTATTTTCTTTTATGTGGGGTTACAAAAAATTTTTTTTAAGGATTTTGGGAAAGGGGAAAAAGGTTTTGATTCTATCAAGACTCGGCCAATATGGGGTACCGGGGGGGTAGGGTAATGGGCAAGGGGTTTGGGGGTTTATTGAGGGCAGGGGGGGTTTTAGGGTTGATTAAACAAGGGTAGTGGGTAGGGTATGTTTTTTTATCCTTAAAAGGGGTTTTTGGGTGAAGGTGGGGTTGGGTCCCAAAGATGCAGGGGGGTTTTTTTTAGGGGTTTAAGAAATTTGGGGGGGCGGGGGGGGTGCGGGGGTTTTCGGCAGGGGGGGCCTTTTTTGCAAATTTTTTCCTTCGGACCCATTTGGGTTTGTGTCAGTGGGGGGGGGGGGGGGGGCAGACCTGGTTTGGTAGGGGTTGTGGTTTGTCATGAAAAACAATTTATAGGGGATGGGGGGGGTTTTATTTAAGGAGGGTTATAGGTGTTTTGGGGAAAGGGGTGAGGTTAAAGGGAAACAAATTTTAGAGGTTGGAGTGGGGGGATTTGGGGGGGATGGTTGGAAGTTGTATGTTAAAAATTGGGGTAATTTAAAAACCACAGGTAAGGCAAGGGAAAAAATTTTCAAAGGGGAGGGGGCCAAAGGGCTTTGGGGTTGGAGCCCGAGGGGTTATTGCAAAAGGTCTTTAGTAATGTCTTATTATTGTGGCATGTGCGGGGGTGTCCCTTTGGGGGGATGTTGTTTTAAAACGGAGATGTTGAATATATGGGGTTTGGCCATTGGCAAAAAGGGGTTTCATGACAGGGGTTGTAAGGGGGGTTGGGGTTGATCCCTTACATAGGGGTCGGGGTTAAGTGAACGAGATATGGGAGGGGGGGGTGGGAAGGGGGGGGGGTTCGTGAGGTCCGGAGGGGGGGAGGGTAATGACCTGAGTTATGGGGGCATTTGGGGTTTTTTGGTAGGGCCGGGGTTTTGGGGGGTTTTTTGGAAAAATAGGGGGGGGGGATGGGCGGGGGCGAAACCAAAAGTAAAAGGGACTTGGGGGTTCCAAATTGAGGTTGGGGAGGTTAGGGGGGTTTTTTTTATTCCTGCAGGGGAACTTGGCTTCTAACAATTTTTGTAAGGGGTTTTAAAGGGGGGATTTGTTTGGATGGGGTTTTTTGGAACCTAATGGGGTATTTTTTTTTGGAAGGGGGGGAATTTTGGGGGGGTTTGGTGGGGGGGGGGGTTTCCTTTGGGGCTTTGTGGTGTTGGAGGTTTTCAGGAAATGTATTTGGGGGTTAAGCCTGGGGTTGATTCATACATGTTTCTGGGTTTTCCGGGGGTAGTGGGGGGAGGGGGGCCTTGCCAAATTTTTCCGACAAATGTGGAAAGGGTTTTATGGGGCGGGGGGCTTTTTCTGAGGGATATAGGATGATGACGGTGGCATCCCTTTTAGAGCTTTGGGGTGATGTAGTGACGATCGAGGGGACTGGTCGGGTGGTGGGGGGGGGTAGTTTGGGCAGGACGGGCAGGGCGTGCAGGTTTAGGGTTTTCAGGGTTCTGTTTGGTTTTCTTGATGGTGTGGTTTGGGCAGGTGTGGGTCTATAGGGGTGTGCTAGGATGGATTGGGTTGGGGGGGATCGTGGGTTAGGAGATGGGCGTTTCAGAGGTTTTCAGGGGTTCTTTGGGGTTGATAGGTAAGGTTATTGGGGGTGTGATGACTCAAACTGGAGGGTTGGTTGGTTTGGGGGTCATCATAGGGGTAATAGGGGCATGGGGTTTTCCTCTAGGATGTGTAGATGTGTAATATTCCTGTGCACACGTGTTGTTTTGGGTGTGACGTTTTGGCAGCTTGCTTTATGTGGCAGATGTCGAGGTTAGGAGCTGTCACAAGCTATGGTGACTGAACGTAGGAGTTTAGGTGTGTTGTCTATGTGACAGCCCAAAAGACTGTGTGGGGGAGCTTGAGTGCAGATAGACCAGGTTTCTGTTGTAATTTTTAGGTTATGCTTGATGTTTTGCTGTGTATGTTTTAGTTTCAGGGTTTTCAGGTTTTTATTATATTTTGTTAGAATTTTTAATTTTGTGCTGCATCTGGCTTTTAACGTGTATAATTTTCTAGAGTGTTTTTTCTTGGGGTGCACACAAATGTGTATTGTGGCAGAATTTCCGGTGTGGTTGTGTAACGTTAATGATAGCCTGATGATATTGTATTTTTCATTTTGAGATAATGTTGTCATGTAACCCCTTGTTATGGGGTACAGTTTTGTTTGGGGTTATAGTACATCACCTGTTTTTCATAAAAAATTTAAAAAAAAAAAAAAAATTATACGAGTTTAAAAAAAAAAAAAATGTTTACGGTTTAGTTTTTTTTATGTTGTCTTACTGCATCTTGTGGTTTATGTAAGTGCTTTTTGGTTTATGTAAGTGCTTTGTGGTTTATGTAAGTGCTTTGTGGTGTAAGTGCTTTGTGGTTTATGTAAGTGCTTGGGGGTTTATGTAAGTGCTTTGTGGTTTATGTAAGTGTTTTGTGGTATATGTAAGTGCTTTGTGGTTTATGCAAGTGCTTTGTGGTTTCGTAAGTGTTTTGTGGTGTATGTAAGTGCTTTGTGGTTATGTAGTGTTTTGTGGTTTATGTAGTGCTTTGTGGTTTATGTAAGTGCTTTGTGGTGTATTTAAGTGCTTTTGTGGTTTATGTAAGTGCTTTGTGGTTTATGTAAGTGCTTTGTGGTTTATGTAAGTGCTTTGTGGTTTATGTAAGTGCTTTGTGGTGTATGTGTGCTTTGTGGTTTATGTAAGTGCTTGGGTTTATGTAAGGCTGTGGTTTATGTAGTGCTTGTGGTTTATGTAAGTGTTTTTGTGGTTTATGTAAGAGCTTTGTGGTGTATGTAAGTGCTTTGTGGTTTATGTAAGTGCTTTGTGGTGTATGTAAGTGCTTTGTGGTGTATGTAAGTGCTTGTGGTTTATGTAAGTGCTTTGTGGTGTATATAAGGCTTTGTGGTTTATGTAAGTGCTTTGTGGTGTATGTAAGTGTTTTGTGGTGTCGTGGTAGGCAATTGGTAGGGACTTAGCTAATGAGGGTATGCAACCTAGGGTTTCTTATTCAGGTGTTTTTTGACCGTGAATGTACGGTTTTATTGTAAGGGTATTTGTTTTGATATAGCCTTAATGGTAGGGCAAGGTGTAGGGTTTGTTTGAACTTTTTGTTATATTGTGTGCAGTTTCTACGGGATTTATTTTTGGATATATTGATAGTTTGTGTTTTTTATGTACTGTTTGTTTGTTTTGTTTTATTATGTCCTGTTTTGTTCATGGGCATATATAGTTTTGTGTTATTGAATATATATATATGTTTTAAATAAAAAAAAAAGTCGTTCTCAGATAATTCTTTATCAGTGCCAATTTGCCTTACTGGAGTCCATATACACAATATCATTTTCATTACATTGATGTACCTCCTCAAATACCTTAGTGAAAAAAGTTTGTAAAACTGTACTGAGATTCATTGATCAATGTGTCTTATAATGTAGCTTCGAATAGACTCGGCAATTATTGATTTCATAAATTTTGCCACAATGAAGATTAGGCTAATTGGCCCATAATTCCGACCTGTCTCCTACTTTGCTGATAGGTATCACACTAGCCATTTTGCACTTATCTGGCACTATGCTAGTTTGTGGTGATATGTTGAAGACTAGCCAATGATTTGCTAAGTTCCTCCTTACATTCTTTTATAACCCTTAAGAACAGTTCACTGGGGCCCAGGATTTGTTAGTTTTAATTTATCTATTTGTCTGAGAACCATGTCACTGTATGAGAACCATGTCACTGTCTGAGAACCATGTCACTGTCTGAGAACCATGTCACTGTATGAGAACCATGTCACTGTCTGAGAACCATGTCACTGTCTGATAACCATGTCACTAGTGACGTCGATCCTGCGCAACTTATTTCGTCCGGGCCCCATATAAATTTTTTATTTGGGGAAATTTTTCATTTAGTGTGTTCATTAGTAAAACTGAGAGGAAATAAGTGTTGAAGATTATATACATTTCTATGTCACTGTCAGTGAGCCAACCTGAGCAATTTTTTAAGTGGGTCTGTTTTGGGCCCTAATTTTATTCATACATGAAGGAAATTTTTTGGGTTAATTTGAATCCTAGCGACTTCATAATCTCTCTTCGTTTTTTCTTATTCTTTTTATTTTCTTTTTAATTAAAAATATTGATTTCTTAAATGCCACTTTCCCATTTTGATTAGATTTGACCTATGAGATGTTTTAATATATTGTTTATTCATTTAGGGTCATCTTTTCTTTGATCTAATTTCCTGTCTGGAGCATAAGTAGTCTGAGCGGCTCCAAATATGCTTTTGAAAAATGTTGTATTGGCAACCACATCACCACTTACTTGACCCACAGGATAATTACTCGTCAGACCACACCTGTTCGCATCCCCCAGGAAATTTCTCATTCATTTGAAATCGGGTTAGTGGAGTCTGGGGCAATGACTTCGTTGTAGTTATTAATGTAATTCTGTGTTATATTGAAACTGAGTGATTTGTGATCGCTTTTCCCAAGCTCGTCTTTAACCTTAAGATTATTATTAGTGATTCCTTGTTGGCAAGAACCAAGCCAGCAAGGTTGTTTCCTCTAGTTATTCTATCACAAACTATATTAAAAAGCAATCCTGGATCGTATCAAGAAAGTCGCTAAGCTCAATATTTCCTGTTAAATTAATCCAAACAAGTTGTATAAAGATAAAATCTCCCATTAACACAACACATTCGTATGTTGATGACTTATGAATATCGTCCTTATCGTTCCCTATCAAGGTCTGGGGGTGCTGTACATCACCCCAAGATTAGTTTTCACGTCCCTCCAGAAACTGTAGTCAAACATCTCGTCCGATGGTATGGCAGAGGAAAAAAAAGTTGGTAGGATAATCTGAGAGGATTTACATATTCCCAGCCCACCATGGCTGACTTGATGCTTGCATCCACCTCCATCTTCAAGGAAAGTTTCAGTACACTCTCTACCATGGACTTTTGATGAGAGACAAATTCATTAAGTTTTAAACTTTTGAAGGCTGGGGAACATCTCAAGAAGTAGGTGGATTTTTGGGGGAACTGACATCAGGTGAGTAGGCAGAAGACCATCAATGTCTTCCATCCTGATTCCATTATCTCGATGTCTTGAAGGAGAGATTCTGTAGTGTCAGGCAAGGGCAGCTTTTGTCATGAAACATATATTGTGCTCATTGGACAGTTTTTCTGTGACTTCCTTGATGACCAGTCATAAAATAATAGGGGTGAGGGGGTGGGGGGGTCTCCCGTTGCACACTTTACATAAGACAATTCATGTTCACTAAACAGGAGTATAGAATTATCACTATAACACGATTGGCAATGAGCAAACACTGTTTGCTTCTATGCAACCACTACAATTTAAAATGGTCTATTGTAAATTAAATATACATGGAAACCTCGATTTCACGAGTGTCTAAGCATATTATTCGTCCCTTTGAACCTCAACACGTCACTTAGGTAACCCCGCGGAGATGTACTTCTTCGGTACACAACTTGTTACTAACTTATTGGGCTTCATCCCGGGTTGTCTCTTCATTAGTCAAGTCATCACACCGATATTCTACCAACTTAAACTCGTCTCAATCACCGAGGTCAGTTGATTAACCTATATTTATTTTCATTTCTCTTATGCTAAATTGTTTAATGAAAGTACCGATAGCGTTTCAATGAGTGTATATCCACCTGTTGAATATAATAATTGTTGGAATATCCTGCAGTATCTTCAAGTGAGGTTTAAGTCGCAGTTGCTGAGAACTCTAGCAACTTTGTGTCTGCTGTTGTTTAACTTCATCTATATGGGCTTGTGTTTATATGCTCCAACTTTGTCACTGTCTGTTGTCACTGGCCTTTTACCTGGACATCAGTACTCATCCTGGGCTTCGTATGTACATTCTACATTACAATTGTAAGTATCACAACCAGGGTAAATATTTATTTTTCATATATAAGAATTGTAAAAGATATTAAATATAATAATTTGCTGAACATTGAAACTAGGTAAAAATGTAATTTTAAATAAGCACAAATTTTTAAGTCATATTTTGTAAATATATTATTAACTAAGATGACAATTCTTACCTGCTACTTTCTCTGTTAACTACTTATCACCTATTGTCAGTTAGATTTATGAATACAGACATGTATTAATTATCGTTGATGTGATATCCAAAATAATCAATTATTTTAAAAGTTGGCCGAATTTATGGAAAAGGAAGTGTTATGATTACAGGTCGGTAATTGGCGTAAATCAGTCATATCTCTCACATGAAACATGATTTTGACGGATGAGTTGGGTGAATGTGAGAGGCTTGGGCGAAATAATTATGTCTTGCAGAATATTGATAATTTATTTCTTATGTAATTAAAAATAATCGTAAAATAAACTATGGATTAGATTTTTGCTACAGAAGCTGATAGCTTATCGGACACCCCAATGAATCCTGTGGAGGGTACATCAAGAACACATGGATACACAAAAGGCCCAGGAACAACACCCCAAAATGGTTTACAGGATTCCATTTGGATTTATATTTACAGTTCATTTATTTGTTGCAGTCAAATTTAGGATACTTGCTTAATATACTACTACTAATAATATCTTTATTTCTACAAGTACATGTACAAGGTGTACAGTCCTCGCTGACATCAATGACGTACTGCTATATACAAAGCCGCTTGTTGTGTTGAGCATTTCCCGCAAATTAGGTCAGTTTTGTCCCAGGCTGCGACCCACACCAGTCCACTAACACCCAGGTACCCATTTATACTGATGGGTGAACATGGACAGCAGGTGTCTTATGGAAACACGTAGTAATGTTATCCAGCCGTACAGGAGATACGAACCCGGACCTCAGTGTGTGAGCTGAGTGCGCTAGCGAGCCAGCTATGGACACCCGTAATAAGATACCGTTATTATACCATCTCTATATTGCTCAATAAGTGGAAATAAAGCACATAGTATTCAAGTTAGTGACTATAGGGTTGGCCACACACTTTTCTGTTGGTTCAATTATCATCTGCCAAACTGCCAGAAGTACTTGTAACCAAACATAACCCTGGCAACTACAACATCGGTCAGTGTGTTTACATTGCAACATACTCCATAAACATACTTATCAACGTTCATGTTCTTACAGTGGGTTATAAGAACATAAGATTGGAGGAACACTGCAGAAGGCCTACTGGCCCAGACAAGGCAGGTCCTTATCAAAACACCACTACCTAAGCATTTACTCCTGTACTCACGACACCAATCAAACCCAGCCCCTCCCACTCATATATTTGTCCAATCTCTTTTAAAGCCACCCAAGGTCCTAGCCTCTATCACCCTACTCGGAAGATTGTTCCACGCATCTACAACTCTGTTCGAAAACCAGTATTTGCCTATGTCCTTTCTAAATTTAAATTTATCCAATTTAAATCCGTTATTTCTGGTTCTTACTTGGTTCGATATCCTCAGTATTTTATTAATATCTCCTTTGTTTATGCCCATCATCCACTTGTACACCTCGATGATATCTCCTCATTCTACGTCTCTCCAGAGAGTGGAGATTCAACGCTCTAAGTCTATCTTCATACGGGAGATTTCTTATACTGTAAATCATTTTAGTCATTCTTCTTTGTATGTTCTCCAATGAATCTATATCCATCCTAGTAAGGAGACCAAAACTGAGCTGCATAATCCAAATGAGGTCTCACTAATGATGTATAGAGCTGTAAAATAACTTTTGGACTTCTGTTGCTTATACTTCTTGAAATAAATCCTAGTAATCTGTTAGCCTTATTGCGCACACTTAGGCACTGTTGTCTTGGCTTTAGATTTCTGCTTACCATGACTCCCAAGTCTTTTTCACATTCTGTATGATCAAGCTCTACTTCACCTAGTTTATAAATTCGAGGGATATTTTCATTACCAAGAACTAGCACCTTACACTTGTCCATATTGAACTTCATCTGCCACTTTTCAGACCAAGACATTAATTTGCCCAAATCCCTCTGGAGTTCACTGGTATCCTCCTCAGGCTTCTAACTGCATTCCTATAACATTTAGTTTCATTATTTACTCTCTGCTAATATTATTCTTAATGCTAGATACAGATACACGTAATTCAGAGTAAAATTCTACATTTTACTCAGGAAATTCTCTTGGCTAACGTATCAACTTGAAAGGGTATTCCAATGTGTGATGGATTCCATAACATTGAATATTAATTTCTTTTCCCAGATTTTTGAGTATCTGTATCTGGCTTGTTCAATGAGCATGTTGTTACAACCATTACGAGAGTGCAGGCCTTCAGTGATGACATTGAATCATTAATAATCATTGAGTCAAGCTCAGCTTGATGTGTTACTTTTAGCTGTTATTGAACACAAACACTGGAGTCTATGTTGTGTTTTAGCATTCCACGTTCTGCCACTTTGTCTTGCCTAAATAGTCGAACTACCTTGTTCGGCTTAATCGGCATGACACACACACACACACACACAAACACACAACCGAGGAGAGGTGAAGAAGCTGCTACGTGAACTTGATTCCTCAAAGTCGGTGGGACCGGTCGTTAGAGAGGAGCTGAGACGCTGTGTGTCCACTAACAACAACCTTCAACACATCCACTGAAACTGGGCAACTGCTTGAGATATGGAAGACGGCAAATGTAGTCCCAATTTTAAGAAAGGAGACAGACACGAGATATTAAATTACAGACCTGTGTAACTGACGTGTATAGTATGGAAAGTCATAAAGAAGATTATCAGGAGAAGAGTGGTGGAGCACCTAGAAAGGAACAAGTTTAAAAATGACAACCAGCACACTTTCAGGGAAGGGAAATCCTGTGTCATAAACCTACTGGAGTTTTATGACAAGGTAACGGAAGTAAGACATGAGAGAGAGGGGTGGGTAGACTGCATTTTCTTGGACTGCAAGAAGGCCCTGAACACAGTTCCTCACAAGCAATTAGTGCAAAAGCTAGAGGATCAGGCACGCATAACGAGAAAGATACTGCAATTGATCAGAGAATACCTGACAGGGAAGCAACAACGAGTCATGGTACGTGACGAGTGGGGTTCCACGGGGGTCAGTTCAAGGACCAGTTCTCTTTTTGGTATATGTGAATGGTATGACGAAAGGGATAGACCCAGAAGTGTCCCTGTTTGCATATGATGTAATAATAATAATAATAATAATAATAATAATAATAATAATAATAATAATAATAATAATAATAATAATAATAATAATAATAATATAATAATAAAATAACAATAATAATAATAATAATAATAATAATAATAATAATAATAATAATAATAATATTTATTATTTTCATTGCAAGTTTACATCGAGATTTTGTAATTACAATTATGAATTGAAGTGCAAAGAGAGCCACTATCATGCCATGGCATTATGGGCAGACTAAGTCTAATGGCTTATAGACTACTTAATACTAGAGAAATTGATTAAGTTTGTTATAGTTAAACATTAGCTTATGTTTATAGCAGATAATAAGTTTACTCAAATTACAATCTGAGGATATTACATTTTGACAAGGTGTTTTGTAGGATGGTTTTTCAACAGTAAATATTGAAATTATATTATGGGAAAATAACACTGAGCATTGTTGAAAGTAGTTTACAGTATGAGTATTTAGTTTAGGGTGAGTTGGTGGTTCTTGAGAAGAGTCTTAAATTGATGTTCAGATCAGGTTATTTTAGTATTTACTGGTAATGAATTCCAGATTTTGGGGCCCTTTATGTGCATAGAATTTTTACACAGGGTGATATGGACATGGGGTATATCAAAAAGTGATCTGTCTTGTGTTATGGTCATGGGTCTTGTTAAAGTTCGTGAGGAGAATTTTGAGTGGAGGGTTTATATTAGAGTGTAGAGTTCTATATATGTAGTAGGCACAAGAATAGGTGTGAATGTTCTTTACGGTGAGTAGTTTTAGACTTTTGAATATTGGTGGAGTATGATGTATAGAGTGGGAATTTGTTATCATTTTGTGTGCAGCCTTTTGCTGGGTTATGAGTGGTCTAAGGTGATTTAATGTTGTTGAGCCCCATGCACAGATTCCATAGGTGAGATAAGGGTAGATGAGTGAATGATATAGTGCAAGTAGAGCTGATTGAGGCACATAGTAACGTATCTTAGATAATATGCCTACTGTCTTTGAGATTTTCTAGGAAATTTGTTGTATGTGTGTTTGGAATTTAAGGCTACTGTCAAGGTGGATTCCTAGGAATTTTCCCTCTGTGAGTCTTGTGATGGGTGATCCATTGAGCGTTATGTTAAGTGGAACATTTGTGGCTTTGTTTCCAAACTGAATGAAATAGGTTTTGTCAATATTGAGAGTAAGCTTATTAGTCGTCATCCATGTTGATATTTTCT
This sequence comes from Cherax destructor, assembly GCA_009830355.1. Classification (NCBI taxonomy): domain Eukaryota; kingdom Metazoa; phylum Arthropoda; class Malacostraca; order Decapoda; family Parastacidae; genus Cherax; species Cherax destructor. The sequence continues at coordinate 40,226 of WNWK01013553.1, forward strand.
GTAATTCAGCATTAACAGTGTTGGCCAGTATGACTGGGTTTGGGTGAGAGAAGATATATGTAGTGTCATCTGCAAATAATATGGGTTTGAGTAGTTGTGATGCATTCGGTAGGTCGTTTATGTAAATGAGGAAGAGGAGTGGCCCCAGGACACTTCCTTGTGGGACACCGACTGTAATTTGTTGTGTGGAAGAGTTAGATCCATTTGTGTACACGTCTTGGCTTCTGTTACTAAGGTATGACTTTAGGTAGTTGAGTGAGTGCCCTCTTATACCATAGTGTGCTAATTTTGTGAGCAGTAAATCATGGTCGACTATATCAAAAGCTTTGCGTAAATCAATGAAGATTCCCAGTGGGACTTCTTTCTTCTCAAGTGCGGTGTATATTAGCTCTAGCATGTGTATAATAGCATCATTTGTGTTTTTGTTAGTCCTGAATCCAAACTGACAGGGGTTGAGTACGTTGTGTGAGACGAGGTAGGAATAGATCTGCCTTTGAATTAATTTTTCAAAGATTTTAGAGAGTAAGTTAGATATTGGTCTATAGTTATTCAAGTCTGATTGATCAACTCCTTTGTGGATCGGGGTGACCCTCGCTATTTTGAGAATTGATGGGAAGGTGGAGGATTCGATGGATTTGTTGAAGAGTGTTGCAATAATTGGTGACAGTACTTGAGAAGCTTTTTTGTACATAAAAGGTGGTAAGCTGTTTATGTCTCCTGCCTTGTTTTTAAGGGTGTTCATGATGAGCGAGACTTCTATTGGGTTGGTAGGAGCTAAGAATAGTGTATTCGGGTAGGTGTTGGTGAGGTAGTCTAATGGACGGGTGTTTTGAGCTTGGGATCTTACTCGCTAGATTCTTTCCTATGGTGGAGAAGAAAACATTAAGTCTGTTTGCTGTTTCAATTCGTGGGAGTAGGGGTTCATCTGATTTTGTTAATTTGATTGTTTTGTTTTTGGATATCTTTTTATTTCATAGAATTGCAGATAGGGTTTTCCAGGTCTTTTTCATATCACCTTTTATGTTATGTAGTCTGTTCTCATAATACAATTTTTTTGACCTTCTTATCAGGCTGGTAAGGATTGACGAGTAGCGTTTGGATTGTTCTCTAGTTATTAGACCCTTTCCGTATTGTTTTTCATATAGGTGCTTTGTTAATGGATTTAAGGATGCTGGGTGTTAACCAGGGACTGTTAAGTCTCTTAGCTGTGATCTGTTTAGTTTTTTAGGGCAATGTTTGTTATAGAGGTAGTGGTTTTTTTTTAAGGAAATTCTTAATACATTCATTAGTATCTGAATATGTTTCTATCTCATTATGCCAGTTGATGTTAATCATAGCTGTTATAAAGTTATTAACAACTGACTCGTTATGTAGTCTGAAGGTAACTTTAGTAGTGTCTTGGGGCAATTTACCAAGGTTGGTTATGAGAATGGTAGGGTAGTGGTCTGTGGTGTTGTCTGTGATTATGCCTGATTTTAAAGGGGGTATAGTGTTAGTCCAGATGTGGTCTAATAAGAAGGTACTAGTCTCAGAGATTCTTGTAGGTTTTGATATTGTTGGTAGCAACAAGCAGTTGCTCATAGTGTTTGTGAATTCTATTACTTGTGGGTCCTGGTCGTGTAGGAGATTTATATTGAAATCTCCTGTGAGCAGCAAATGGTCTTTGTTCATGTGTGCATCAGTTATCAGGTTTCCTAGTTTTTCACTAAAGTGGTGAATGTTTGACTGTGGTAATCTGTAGATGTTTATCACTGTGAGGGGTTTTTGCAGGTCTTTTGATTTAAATTTAGCTATAATATATTATCCATGTTCATCCCTTGTGCAAGAGTTATTGATACATTCAAGTTGATCCGAGTAATATATAGCTGTTCCACCCCCTCGCTGATCTGTCCTACAGTTGTGTATGGCTGTGTAACCTGGGATGGCATAGACAACTGTAGTACCAGGCTTTAGCCAGGTCTCAGTGAGTGTGATGATTGACATACTGGTATGCAGGAATTTGAGTAGTGCTGTGAGGTCATCGTAATGTTTGCTCTGAGTAATGTCTTTGCTTGGTCTGCTGTGTAATAAGAGGTTGATATCAGGATCAATGCTTGTAATCATAAGATTTAGTGTGATTCTATAACTAGACTTAAGAACAATGTATTATGCTAAACTTAATAATATGATACTTGATTAATTAATCTTACTAGCTATTGGATTAACAAAATTTTGAACAATAGTCACAGATATAGGATATTCTTACAATGTTAATGATTTACTATTGAACTAGCTATTGAGATGGTTGGAATAATTACTATGACTAGTATTAAATTATTATGAAACAATTATTTGGATTCAATATTGCACTGGTTGTAATTTTAGAATTTATAAAAGGCAATATAAAGTAATTGAATGTAAAGAACTATTCTAAGAGAATATAGAGATTAATTGTACAAAAGTAAAATGGACTGATAGTATAAAAAAGTATTAAACAAATTTTAAGCAATTAAAGTGATTAATAGTATATAAAAATTAGGTTGAAAAATGGACAAATAGTAAATATGTATTTAAAAAAATAAAAAAATATATAGCAAATAATAGCAATTAAAGAAAAAAGACATATACAATGAGGTAGTTGCTTTTAAGTAGTGAGAGTACTTAAATGAGGTAGATGAACAAAACATACACTACACGTAGGGTTTTGGTTTGGACATTGTGTGTAATCAGTCTCTGTAATATTTGCATCCCTAAGGAAGCTTGATAGTTCATTCTCATTTGTGATAGTATATAACTGGCCTACACTTGTGATAGTATATAACTGGCCTACACTTGTGATAGTATATAACTGGCCTACACTTGTGATAGTATATAACTGGCCTACACTTGTGATAGTATATAACTGGCCTACACTTGTGATAGTATATAACTGGCCTACACTTGTGATAGTATATAACTGGCCTACACTTGTGATAGTATATAACTGGCCTACACTTGTGATAGTATATAACTGGCCTACACTTGTGATAGTATATAACTGGCCTACATTTGTTTTCTTCACTAGAATTTTCCCATCCCGGGTGAAACATTGGTGGATTTTATCATTATTCTCTCGCTTAAGTTTTCTGATTCGATACAAGAGGTTCTGACGTTTTTTTGTTCAGACACTCGTTTATATATACCTCTTTCCTCGCTGTAATAGATGAGCTAATTAGATCTTTTTTCCTGTCGTGTGTGGTGAATTTAAGCATAACACTTTTTCTACCATGGAACCCTAGTAATCGTACTTCCATTATTTCTGTCACTGGTACATTAACCTTAATTTGATCTCTTATGATCTGGATAGTAATGTCTTCACTGTTTGCTTGGTTCATGTCACTGGGAAAGAGTGGACTGTTAACTATTACTGCGTCTGATAATTTATCTTGCTCGGTTTTTTCCTCTTGGAGTGCAAAGTAGTCGTTAAACTGGTTGTCCATGTTGTTCTTCCACTCTTTTACAGATTCCTCAATCTTTGTATTAATAGATGTTATCTGTTCTGTGTGGCTATCTATGACTGTTTGGAGGGTTTTGCCAAAATCAGTAATTCCAGATGCTGTTAACTTTTGTTCAATGCTGAGGATTTTGTTTTCAAGGTGTGTCATCCTGGCATCTTGTTGCATTAGTGTTTCACGAGGTTTCATATTTTCAGTAATTAAGTTGGTGATGTATGACTTGAGAGTATCTGGATCATTCGTCATATCTGAGAGACTATCTGGAGTGAACCCGGTGAAGTAGGTGTTTGAGGGGAAGGCAGCCATGTTTGTTGTTGATGCGTCGCCCTGGGTGGTGGTGGGCGGGGTGGTGATGGGGTGGAGGGTGTACCGCCGTCCTGGGTAGACAAGTTGATTAGTAGATTTCTTTGTGTTTTCTTGCTGATCTTAGAATTGTTTCTTCTGAGATTGTGCTTCATTTTAACACAGGAGTAGTAGAAGTTGATGAGTCAAGAAGGAGAAGCTGTATTTATACAAAGCTTAGAGTAAGCGTTTGTTTGGCAGTGGGGTGGTGTTTTGGGTTTGAGGGGCAGTCTTCCTTTGATCGTCGGTTTATTTGATTTGTAGGTTTCACTGCTGGTATTCTTGGGTCATTCTGGGTGCTACGTTGGTTAGTGCAGTTTTGCTTGCAACTACGTCATCATAGGAACATTGATAAGCTCTGGGTGATGAGTAAAGTACGGAGCTTGGATGCCGCTGCCGCTAATAAAATGTGAAGTAAATGAGGAGAATTAAATCGGATGAAGATCAGGCAGGACTACAAAGGGACCTGGACAAGCTGCATGACTGGTCCAGCAACTGGCTCCTGGAATATAACCCCACCAAATGCTAAGTCATGAAGATCAGGGAAGGTCAAAGAAGACCGCAGACAGAGTATAAGCTAGTAACCAAAGACTGCAAACCTCACTCAATAATAATAATAATAATAATACTTTATTGTGACATGGTACAATGATACATGGTAGACAAGATATATTTCTTAATGAGATGTACATGCCAAAAGCCCCTAATATGCTGTGCATTGCGGGCATTCTTAAGACTACTTTATTCTAGACTACATGGTAAAAAGTTATGATTGACAATTTATAAAATAAGTATAATTGCATATCTAAGTTATAAAGTTTGAATATAAGTTGAACATATCAATTAATTGCAGCAATGCAACTAATTGAGTGAGATAACAATTTAAAACAATTAGTTGCATTGCAGTTACAGTTTACGTGGTCATTATAATGTAAATGTTAGGTAATAGTTAGCTTAGTATGTATTATTCATAACAGGTTTTTACATTTAAGTGATTAGTCAGGTTTTTACATTAAGTGATTATTCTACTTTGTTGAGAATGTTTGATATTGAGCATTTAACTTTGGGTGAGAAGGTGGTTTTTTAGCATCGTTTTGAATTGGGGTACAGGTAGGGTTTCTTTGGCAATGACAGGTAATGAATTCCAAATTTTCGTGCCTTTTATATGCATTGAGTTTTTACATAGTGTTAGATGGACACGGGGAACATCGAGGAGTGATCTGTGTCTAGTGTTATGGTCATGTGTCCTGTTAAAATTGGTAAGGAGAAGTTTGAGTGGTGGGTTAATATTTGCATAGTGTGTTCTATGTATGTAATAGGCACAGTAAAAAGTATGGATGTCTTGTATGGTGAGTAAGTTTAGGTTTTTTAATATTGGTGGAGTATGTTGTCTGGAAGGAGAATTTGTTATCATTCTAACTGCTGCCTTTTGTTGTGTTATTAGTGGTCTGAGATGAGTTATTGATGTAGAGCCCCATGCGCAGATTCCATAGGTGAGGTAGGGGTAAATGAGTGAGTGATATAGGGTAAGGAGAGCTGGTTGTGGAACATAGTACCGTATCTTGGATAGTATTCCCACGGTCTTTGAGACTTTCTAGGAGATTTGTTGTATATGTGTCTGGAATTTGAGGCCACTGTCAAGATGTATTCCTAAGAATTTTCCCTCTGTGAGTTTTGTGATAGGGGACCCGTTTATCATTATGTTAAGTGGTGCGTTTGTAGCTCTGTTCCCAAACTGGATAAAATAGGTTTTATCAATATTGAGAGTAAGTTTGTTGGTCATCATCCAGGTAGATATTTTCTGCAATTCAGTATTTGCAGTGTTGGCTAGTCAAGGAAAAGGATCTTGGGGTGAGTATAATACCGAGCACATCTCCTGAGGCGCACATCAACCAGATAACTGCTGCAGCATATTGGCGTCTGGCAAGCATAAGAATAGCGTACAGACACCTCAGTAAGGAATCATTCAAGACGTCAGGCCCATATTGGAATATGCAGCACCAGTTTGGAAGCCACACCTGGTCAATTACGTCAAGAAATTAGAGAAAGCGCAAAGATTTGCAACAAGACTAGTCCCAGAAGCTAAGGAGAATGTCCTACGAAGAAAGGTTAAGAGAGATCGGTCTGACGTCACTGGAGGACAGGAGGGATTGACAAGGTGGACAAAGACAGGATGCTCCAGAGATGGGACACAGAAACAAGGGGTCACAATTGGAAGTTGAAGACTCAGATGAGTCAAACGGATGTTAGGAAGTATTTTTTCAGTGACAGAGTTGTCAGGAAGTGGAGTAGTCTGGAAATTGACGTAGTGGAGGCAGGAACCATACATAGTTTTATTACGAGGTTTGATAAAGCTCATGGAGCAGGGAGAGAGAGGACCTAGTAGCGACCAGTGAATAGGCTGGGCGAGGAGCTATAACTCGACCCCTGCAACCACAAATAGGTGAGTATACACGAGTGATGGTACTTGATGAAAATTAGTCTTACGTGCAACATCTGGTTATCTTTATTGTAGTCGTCTCGCCATCCATTGGCTTTATCAATACAAATTCAAGGACATAATTGGAATACAGAAGAACTATATACAAAAGATAAGGTAATCAGTCCCTCGGCCTTGGAGTTGGTGTGGTATTGTATACTATTCATGTACATGGTACGTGATGAGGTATCAGAGTGAGCGCCTGTGATGAGTGGGGTTCCCAGGGGTCAGTCCTAGGACCAGTGTTGTTTCGGGTATATGTGAATAACATTACGGAAGGGATAGACTCAGAAGTGTTCCTGTTTGCAGATGATGTGAACCTAATGAGTATTCAATCGAACGAAAATCAGGCAGGACTACAAAGGGATCTGGACAGGCTGCAAGCCTGGTCCAGCAGCTGGCTTCTGGAGTTATCCCACTAAGTGCAAAGTCATGAAGATAGGGGAATGGCAAAGAAGACTCCAGACAGAGTACAACCTAGGGGCCAAAGACTGCAAACCTTACTCAAGCAAAAGGATATTGGGGGGAGTATAGTACCGAGCACATCTCCTAAGGCGCACATCAACCAAATAACTGTTGCAGCATACGGGCGCCTGTAAACCCTAAGAATAACTCTGAACACTGTACGTTAGTGCCATTTGGAGTATGCAGCGCCAGCTTGAAACCCACACCTGGTCAAGCACATCAAGAAATTAGAGAAAGTGCAAAAGTTTGAAACAAGATTAGTCCCGGAGCAAGAGACATGTCCTACGAGAAAAGATTTTTTTTTATATATTTTGAGAAAAGATTAAGGGAAATTGAACTGATAACACTGGATGATAGGATCCATAGCAATTGTACATTAATTCCTTTGTCCCGGATTTTTGAGTATCTATACCTGGCTTCTCCAATGAGCATGTTGTTGGAGTCATTATATGAGTCAAGAGCCTTCAGTGATGACATAGAATCAGTAAAGATGATAGAGTCAAGCTCAGTGTCGAGAATGTAGACTATAACTTTGGTATATCTGTGTCTAGCATTAGGAATAATATTAGGAGAGAAGTAAATAATGAAAATGAAGTAAATGAGTAAATCTATAACCCACTATGATAACATGAACATAGATAAGCATGTTTATGGAGCCACTTGCAATGTGAACAGACTGATGTTGTAGTGGCCAGGCTTAGGCTTGGCTACAAGTACTTCTGGCAGTTTGGGAGACACACATATGATGATCAAACTAAATGCAAATTTTGTGATCAGGCATATGGTCACTGTCTTGAACACTGTGCTTAATTGTCCACTTATTGAGGAATACAGAGATAGACAGTATAATAATTTATGTGACATGTCAAGATATCTTATTAATGAAAATAAGATACCAGATATACTAAGCAAATTCCCTAAATTTGCTTGTAACAGATAAGTGAACTGTAGATATAAATCCATATGTACAATTGTTAACCCTTTTGGGGCCTAGTTCCTAGGCCTTTTGTGTATCCATACGCTCTTGCGCTACCCTCCACAGGATGGATATGGGGTGCACAATAAACTAGCCACTTCGGTGGTACAATATAATCTAACACTGGATGACAGGAGAGACAGAAAGGACCAGGGGGACACATGATAACGACCTATAATATAATGAGAGGAATTAACAAAGTGGATAGGGACAATTTATTTCAGAGATGGGACACAGCAACAAGAGGTCAAAATTGGGAGTTGAAGACTCGGATGAATCACAGGGACGTTAGGAACTATTTTTCATTCCAAGAATGGAATGAACCTTTGAGGCAAGAGATGCAACACACATATTTAGAGATAGTTTTCATGTCAGAGATATGTTAGTTTTAGCAAATTGCCGGATGAAGCTGTAAGTTCCGTGTTAATATTGTTATATAAGAACCAGCAGGAAGTGGAATAGTCTGGAGAGTGTTGTATTGGAGGCAGCATCCATACATAGCTTTAAGAAGAGGTATGCTAAAGCTCATGGAACAGGGGGAGAGAGTGGACCTAATAACGGCCAGTGAAGAGGTGGGACCAGGAGCTGTGACTCGACCTCTGTAACCACAATTAGGTGAGTACACACACACACATGGAGAAGATTAAAGGGAGAGTGGTGGAACACCTAGAACGGAACCAGCTTATAAATGACAACCAGCACGGATTCAGGGAAGGCAAATCCTGTGTCACAAACCTACTGGAGTTTTATGACACGGTAACAGAGGTAAGACACGAGAGAGAGAGGTGGGTAGATTGCATTTTCATGGACTGCAAGAAGGCCTTCGACACAATTCCTCACAAGCGATTAGTGCAAAATCTAGAGGATCAGACACGTATAACAGGAAGGGCACTGCAATGGATCAGAGAATACCTGACAGGGAGGCAACAACGAGGCATGCTACGTGATGAGGTATCACAGTGGGCGCCTGTGACGAGCGGGGTTCCACAGGGGTCAGTCCTAGGACCAGTGCTATTTTTAGTATATGTGAATGACATGATGGAAGGGATAGACTCAGAAGTGTCCTTGTTCGCAGATGATGAGGAGAATTAAATCAAATGAGGATCAGGCAGGACTACAAAGAGACCTGGACAGGTTGGACACGTGGTCCAGCAACTGGCTCCTCGAATTTAACCCCACCAAATGCAAAGTCATGAAGATCGGGGAAGGGCAAAGAAGACCGCAGACAGAGTATAGTCTAGGTGGCCAAAGACTGCAAACCTCACTCAAGGAGAAAGATCTTGGGGTGAGTATAATACCGAGCACATCTCCGGAAGCACACAGCAACCAGATAACTGCTGCAGCGTGATTTTTTTTTCAGCGCTGTATGACCCTTGTCGGTTTAGCGCTTTCTTTGATAATAATAATAATAATAATAATAATAATAATAATAATAATAATAATAATAATAATAATAATAATAATAATAATAACTGCTGCACCATACTGGTGTCTGGCAAACCAAAGAATAGCGTTCCGATACTTCAGTAAGGAATCGTTCAAGACTACACTGTGTACGTCAGGCCCATACTGGAGTATGCAGCACCAGTTTGGAACCCACACCTGGTTAAGCACGTCAATAAATTAGAGAAAGTGCAAAGGTTTGCAACAAGACTAGTTCCAGAGGTAAGGGAAATGTCATACGAAGAAAGGTTAAGGGAAATCGGACTGACGACACTGGAGGATAGGAGGGTTAGGGGAGAAATGATAACGACATACAAAATACTGAGAGATGGGACACAAAAACAAGGGGTGACAATTGGAAGTTGAAGACTCAGATGAGTCAAAGGGATGTTAGGAAGTATTTCTTCAGTCACAGAGTTGTCAGGAAGCGGAATAGTCTGGCAAGTGATGTAGTGGAGATAGGAACCATACATAGTTTTAAGACGAGGTATGATAAAGTTCATGGAGCAGGAAGAGAGAGAGGACCTAGTAGCGATAAGTGAAGAGGCGGGACCATGAGCTATGCCTCGACTCCTGCAACCAAAAATAGGTGAGTACACACACACAGCGTTTCAACATCAGAAACAATTAGTTCTTCCCAAGAAACATGGAAATGTTTTCGTGCTATAAACTAAATATTCCATAGAGAAGAAATAAAAAAAAAAAAATTATGCACTGTTATTTTATTTTTTTCATTAAATTGGCATAAAATTATTTAATAGTTAATAAATTATAACCAAGGCAATATGTATCATCAAAGAAGAACCCGTTTATTCTGTGTTAGTACTTTTCGACTCCTCTGATCTAAGGAGTTTCTCTTAGTCTCTTTCTGGATCATTCATCATGATACACTACATTTGAAAACACCTTTCTGCCTAAGCCGCAAACGTCTTCACCTGTCATAACAGAAAGCATTCTTATTCATATCACAAAATAGTATTAATTTAATGACAAATCATTCAAACCTCAACATATTTCTTTTTTTACTCTGACTCACTGATTCATTAGTGGCTTCAGTGAGTCTCTGAAGTGACTCTCTGAGTCACTTCAGATTACTGACAGTGATAAGGAAATTTGTGAAACTTTTAACTCTTATTTCCTCTCAGTTTTTACTCAGGAAGATTCTAGCGAAATTCCAGAAACAATAAATTATGTAGAACAGGACGATAATAAACTATGCACTATTAGGGTGACTAGTGACATGGTCCTCAGACAAATAGATAAATTAAAACCTAAGAAATCCCCAGACCCTGATGAACTGTTTGCAAGGTTTTTAAAGAAATGTAAAGAGGAGCTTAACAAACCTTTGGCTAATCTTTTCAACATAACACTACAATCTCGCATAGTGCCAGACAAATGGAAAATGACAAATTTAAAAAGCAGGAGATAAGTCCTTAGCTTTGAACTATAGACCAATAAGCCTTACCTCCATAGTGGGAAAATTTATGGAATCAATAATAGCCGAGGCAATTCGTAGCCATCTTGAAAGGCATAAATTGATTAATGAATCTCAGCACGGTTTTACTAAGGGGCGTTCCTGTCTTACGAATTTACTAACTTTTTTCATCAAGGTATTTGAGGAGGTAGATCATGGTAATGAATATGATATTGTGTATATGGACTTCAGTAAGGTTTTTGATAGAGTTCCACATCAGAGGCTATTGAGGAAAATTAAGGCACACGGAATAGGACTAGAAATTTTTCCTGGGTAGAGGCATGGTTGACAGACAGCAGAGAGTTTGCATCAATGGGAAGAAATCAGAGTGGGGGCGCGTCACGAGTGGTGTTCCACAGGGGTCAGTGTTGGGCCCTGTGTTGTTCGCAATTTATATAAACGACATTGATGAGGGAATAAATAGCACCATAAGCAAGTTTGCTGATGACACCAAAATAGGTCACCTAATTCATTCAAATGAGGACATTAGAGAACTTGAAGAAGATTTGACTAGACTGATGCAGTGGTCGGAGAAGTGGCAGATGCAGTTTAATATAGGCAAATGCAAAGTTCTAAACATTGGACACGAAAATAACCATGACACATATAAACTAAATAATGTAGATTTTAATATTACTTATTGCGAAAAGGATTTGGGAGTTCTGGTTAACAGCAATCTAAAACCAAGACAACAGTGCATAAGTGTTCGCAATAAAGCTAACAGAATCCTTGGCTTCATATCAAGGAGTATAAATAATAGAAGTCCTCAGGTTGTTTTTCAACTCTATTTATCTTTGGTTAGGCCTCATTTAGATTATGCTACACAGTTTTGGTCACCGTAATTTAGAATGGATATAATTGCACTGGAAAACGTACAAAGGAGGATGACTAAGTTGATCCCATGTATCAGAAATCTTCCCTATGAGGATAGACTGAGGGCCCTGAATCTGCACTCTCTAGAAAGGCGTAGAATTAAGGGGAATATGATTGAGGTGTATAAATGGAAAACAGGAATTAATATAGGTGATGTAAATAGCGTGCTAAAAAATATCCAGCCAAGACACGACTTGCAGCAATGGTTTCAAGTTGGAAAAATTCAGATTCAGGATATATATGGTAACAGAGTTGTGGATGAGTGGAACAAACTCTCGAGTACCGTCATAGAAGCTAAGACGTTGTGTAGTTTTAAAAATAGGTTAGATAAATATATAAGTTGGTGTGGGTGGGTGTGAGTTGGTCCTGACTAGTTTGTGCTACTAGGTCTGCTGCAGTGTTCATTCTTTCTTATATTCTTAAGTCACTAATTTGTATACAAATTTTTTAAACATTTTGAATATTAGTCAAAATTCTTATACATAATGTTCAAAATCTTTAATGAACTAATCCATGTTTGTGAAAAGTGTACTCCAAACTAATTTCCATTGTTGTGTGTTGTACCATATATGCAAAATACATAGATTATATTGACCATTAAATACTTGACTATCAAAGTTCTGTGTATATTGTTTTGCAATACATAATACACTGCGTCATTACACCATTCCTAGGTCATTGGTTCAATATTACCACTCACATTTTCATTTTTCATTCACGTTTTTACTGTTTGATAATTGTATTCTCTCAGGCTTCCCCTCTTTCTTTATTGTGTTCACTCAGGCTTCCCCTCTTTCTTTATTGTGTTCACTCAGGCTTCCCCTCTTTCTTTATTGTGTTCACTCAGGCTTCCCCTCTTTCTTTATTGTGTTCACTCAGGCTTCCCCTCTTTCTTTATTGTGTTCACTCAGGCTTCCCCTCTTTCTTTATTCTGTTCACTCAGGCTTCCCCTCTTTCTTTATTGTGTTCACTCAGGCTTCCCCTCTTTCTTTATTGTGTTCACTCAGGCTTCCCCTCTTTCTTTATTGTGTTCACTCAGGCTTCCCCTATTTCTTTATTCTGTTCACTCAGGCTTCCCCTCTTTATTTATTGTGTTCACTCAGGCTTCCCTCTTTCTTTATTGTGTTCACTCAGGCTTTCCTCTTTCTTTATTGTGTTCACTCAGGCTTCCCCTCTTTCTTTATTGTGTTCACTCAGGCTTCCCCTATTTCTTTATTCTGTTCACTCAGGCTTTCCCTCTTTCTTTATTCTGTTCACTCAGGCTTCCCCTCTTTCTTTATTGTGTTCACTCAGGTTTCCCCTATTTCTTTATTCTGTTCACTCAGGCTTCCCCCTCTTTCTTTATTATGTTCACTCAGGTTTCCCCTCTTTCTTTATTCTGTTCACTCAGGCTTCCCCTCTTTCTTTATTGTGTTCACTCAGGCTTCCCCTCTTTCTTTATTGTGTTCATTCAGGCTTCCCCTCTTTCCTCATGAGGTGTTTTGCATTTTCACAAAATGATTACCACTGCAGATCTTTCAGCACTTCATGGATAAGCAGCTCTTCACATCAAATTTCTGTTCCAACAAAATTTTCACCTTTTCATCACACTATTGTTTCGTCAAATCTTTTACTTTACCTTTGAATGTGTTATTCTGTTTACACCAAACATTGTCATATTTGTCTCGGTGAAGTTTACGTCTCTTCTTGAATGCTTAAGTTCTATTAAAACCTCAGAAGTAAGAACTTCTCGACAGTCTCTCCTCTCAACAAAGTCATCAGATATACTTGCATACCTACAAGTCTATAACTGTACCTCTCGGTTCATGATCAAAAATTTATACTGGTTCCACTCATATCATAAGTGATCTTCATTCAGATTTTTATGTATTTTCTTGATATACTCACACAAAAGTACACTACATCAAACAGGATTCACCACCGCCAAAATTTCCACTGTACCGTATGTTTAGTAAGAAACATATTCTTTTTTATTAAACATATGTACATATTTCTTGGTGAATATATTTTTGGCAACTCTCCACCTGATTAAACTTCTGTCATAAATGGTTTGAAAACCGACAAGTTGAAGATTGAGACACTTATGCAACATATGGGAATCTTTATTAAAGAAACGTTTCGCCACACAGTGGCTTCATCAGTCCAATACAAAGCAGAGAGGCGTAAGGAGAGGAGGAGTTTGAGGTAATCAGTCCCTCAGCCTGGAATCAATGTGTTTAGTCCATCACTCTTGTAGGAAGTACAGCATAGGGTCGGAGAAGTGACTTGTATACTGTAGTCAGGTGAGTGGAAGCAGGAGGAGGCGGGGTCACAGTGGTACCATCCACTAGTGTAAGTAGGTCTTCGTCCAAACGCTGGACAAGTGTTGAAGAATTCCTTGTATTAAATTCCCATGATGTTGCAGTGTCTGACAGATGCTGTACTTTCTACAAGATTGATAGACTGAACGCATTGATTCCAGGCTGAGGGACTGATTACCTCAAACTCCTCCTCTCCTTACCCCTCTCTGCTTTGTATTGGACTGATGAAGCCACTATGTGGCGAAACGTTTCCTTAATATAGATTCCCATATGTGTCTCAATCTTCAAACTTCTGCCCATGACATCATTGCACCTGACCCTACCAATGACATCACTCCACCTGACCCTACCCATGACATCACTCAATGTCCTTACCCAGTGACGTCACTCACAACAAACTTATCTACCATTAAATCTACAACAACTTCCTACCAAAAGTGTTCCTCACTTACATGTTGTTTTTCACCATACTCACTAAGTGGTCATCATTAACTAACTTTTGACAAGATTATCCTTCAAACTTCTCCAGGTATGTCTTGTACCATCGATAAAATACTAACAAAGTATTATAATGATGAAGTATGTTTTGGTACACTTCAATGGATCCATTACTCTCACTACCAATTCTTCATTCTAATCCTTCAGTTTGTTCTCCCATCATCCACGTTACCATTTATGGTTCTCTACCGCTTCATAGAGGTCGAACAATGTTTTTAACTCTACCCATCACTTCGTCTCTCAAACACTGCCCTCCTCTGGGCTCACCCGACCATCATCCTCTGCAGTTGTAACACAGTACTTTTCTCCATAAATAATT
>WNWK01013554.1:0-54866 GCA_009830355.1 Cherax destructor
GGACTGGCGCCTGAAAAACGGGAAACCTTCACAATAGACTTGAATTTTTTTTTAGTGACAAGTCAAGGACCCCAATGGAAATAAGTCACTCTGTCTGACTTTTTGGGTTATCCTAGGTTCTCTAACATATGCTGCTAGGGAAGTAATGTATTAAAAATGTATTTGTGTATACCTGTCTTACTTTTTATTACTACAAGGCAAGCTTGTTTCGTGTTGGAGAAGTTCTAGTAAGAACATAAGAACATAAGAATGGAGGAACACTGCAGAAGGCCTACTGGCCCCTTACAAGGCAGGTCCTTATCAAAACCACCACTACCTAAGAATTTACTCTTGTACTCACGACACTAATCAAACCCAGCCCTCCCACTCATTATTTGTCCAATCTCTTAAAGCCACCCAAGGTCCTAGCCTCTATCACCCTACTCGGAAGATTGTTCCACGCATCTACAACTCTGTTCGAAAACCAGTACTGCCTATGTCCTTTCTAAATCTAAATTTATCCAATTTAAATCCGTTATTTCTGGTTCTTACTTGGTTCGATATCCTCAGATTTTATTATTATCTCTTTGTTTATGCCCCTCATCCACTTGTACACCTCGATGATATCTCCCTCATTCTACGTCTCCAGAGAGTGGAGATTCAACTTAAAGTCTATCTTCTACGGAGATTTCTTATACTGTAAATCATTTTAGTCATTCTTCTTTGTATGTTCTCCAATGAATCTATATCCATCCTTAGTAAGGAGACCAAAACTGAGCTGCATAATCCAAATGAGGTCTCACTAGTGATGTATAGAGTTGTAAAATAACTTTTGGACTTCTTTTGCTTATACTTCTTGAAATAAATCCTAGTAATCTGTTAGCCTTATTGCGCACACTTAGGCACTGTTGTCTTGGCTTTAGATTTCTGCTTACCATGACTCCCAAGTCTTTTCACATTCTGTATGATCAAGCTCAACTTCACCTAGGTTTATAAATTCGAGGGATATTTTCATTACCAACGACTAGCACCTTACACTTGTCCACATTGAACTTCTTCCACTTTTCAGACCAAGACATTAATTTATCCAAATCCTCCTGGAGTTCATTGGTATCCTCCTCAGAATGAATTATACGGCCTATTTTTGTATCATCAGCAAATTTACTCATGTCACTTGCAATTCCTTCATCAAGGTCATTTATGTAAATTATGAAAACAATGGGCCCAAAACTGATCCTTGTGGAACGCCACTGGTGACAAATCCCATTCAGATTTGACCCCATTAATGGGAAACTCTCTGCTTTCTATTGGTAAGCCATGCCTCTATCCATGCTAGAACTTTACCTCCTATACCATGAGCTGCCACCTTTCTTAGAGTCTCTTGTGAGGTACTCTATCGAAGGCCTTACTGAAATCCAAGTAAACTATATCATATTCTTTATCACTGTCTACTGCCTCAAATGTTTTATTGAAAAACGTTAGTAAATTTGTCAGGCAGGAACGACCTCGTAAACCATGCTGAGATTCATTAATCAAATTATGTTCTTCAAGGTGACTTCTGATAATATCAGCTATAATTGATTCTAATAATTTGCCTACTATAGACGTGAGGCTTATTGGACGGTAATTTGATGGACTGGACTTATCCCTGATTTGAATATAGGAACTACATTAGCTATCTTCCACATCTCTGGCACAACCCAGTTAGGATGGACGTGTTAAACACATTCGTTAATGGCTGACTAAGTTCCATCTTGCATTCTTTAAGTACCCTGGAAAACAACTCGTCGGGTCCAGGGGACTTATTTTTTCAGTTTATCTATCTGTTTGATAACCATATCCCTCGTGACAGTAATATTAGTTAATTTGAATTCTTCAGGAACTGAATAAGAGTTAATTTCTGGAATCTCATTTACGTCTTCTTGTGTAAAGACTGACAAAAATAGTCATTAAATAGAGAACACATTTCAGTTCGTTATCCGTCAGCTGTCCATTCCCAATTTTCAGAGGTCCTACCTTTTCCCTCACCTTCGTCCTGTACACTTGAAAGAACCCTTTTGGATTAGTCTTTGATTCATTAGCAACCTTAATCTCATAGTCACGTTTAGCCTTTCTAATCCCCTTTTTACTTCTCTTTCAACTGAACATATTGGTCAATAAGGTTAACATCTCCTCTTTTGATGCGCCTATAAATTCCTCTTTTCTCCCTAATAGATGTTTTAGCCTCCTGTTAATCCATTTGGGATCGTTATTATTTGACTAAATTCTCTCTGGGGAATAAACATACTCTGTGCACGTTGTACATTATTAAGAAAAAAATCATAAACGCAGATCCCATCGTAATCGTTAGCTAGATTACCCCAGTCGAGGTTAGACAGGTGTTCCTAACCCAATATAATCGGCAGAACGAAAATCAGGAACTTTTACCGTATTATCCCTATTCTCGTACTCCCATGTAATATTAAAGGTAATGGATTTGTGATCACTAGCTCCAAGCTCTTCAGTGATCTCCAGATTATTTACAAGAGTTTCTTTATTTGACAAGACTAGGTCGAGCAAATTATTACCTCTGGTAGGCTCCGTACACACTGCTTCAGAAAACAGTCCTGAACTACTTCCATAAAGTCACTGGACTCCAGATTACCGGTCAAAAGAAGTCCAGTCAATTTGACTAAAGTTAAAATCCCCTACTATCACTACGTTATTGTGCCTAGAAGCCCTAACAATTTCGTCCCAAAGAAGTCTCCCTCTATCGTGATCCAAGCCTGGAGGTCGGATATATACACCTAGAATCAGTTTTTCTTGACCTTCTAGAAACTCTACCCAAACAGATTCTGTTAATGATCCATCTATTTTTATGCCTGTTTTTATGCAGCAATTTATATTTTCTCTTACTACAATGCAACTCCACCCCTTTCCCATTATATCTATCTACATGGAACAACTTAAACCCTGAATATGACACTCAGCAATCATATCCCGACTCTTGGTATTATACCATGTTTCAGTTATTGCAATGACATCAAAGTTCCCAGCACATGCTATCAAACGTAATTCGTTAATTTTATTTCTGGCGCTTCGACAGTTAGTATAAAATACATTGATATGTATCTTCTTGTGAACCTTTTTCAGCTTTTGTTTTTACACAATTTCTGTTACTATCATTACCCTGTGTCACTCGATTACTGTTATTGTTATGATTTATGATATCAAAGCCTGAATCAATATTTTGGCCCTCATTATTTACCATTCTAAACCCATACCTCTAACTAATCCTAGTTTAAAGCCCTAACAACATCCTCAACTGAGCTAGGAGAAATCCTACACCTTCCCTGGATAAGTGAACCCCATCCCTGGCATACATGTCATTTCGGCCATAGAAGTGGTCCCAGTTGTCAATGAATGGGACTGCATTATCCTTACAGTGTTTGTCCAGCCAGCAATTTATACCAATCGCTCTGGACAGCCATTCATTTCCAACACCCCTTCTTGGCAAAATGCCACATATAACAGGGCTCCCTCCCTTCTTCCTAATGATGTCTATTGTGCCTTATACCTACTAACTAAATCCTCACTTCTACGCTTGGATACATCATTGCCTCCAGCACTGAGGCAGATAATAGGATTGATCCATTACCATGCATGATGTTGTCAAGCCGGCTAACAATGTCTTCCATCCCAGCCCCAGGAAAGCAAACCCTCTGTCTCCTACTCCTATCTGTCAAGCAGAAGGCCCTATCCATATATCTAACTTGGCTATCCCCAACAACAACAATGTTTTTACCTTCCTTGGTACAGTTCGTCGTGACGTTCCCAGTAGTCGACTCACATTCGTCTGGTAGCACAGAAAAGGAGTTCGAAGTTTCCACAGCAGTCTCTTTCTTCTTCGTCGTTACTACCTCTCCATTCGTCTTCTTGATCTTCAACTTCGTCCCATGCTGTCCGGCCACTGCCCAGGTTCCCTTCTTGACCTGAGGACTCACAACAGGAGGACTACTACGAATCCTCTTGTTTTCCTCCGTCAATCGCCGTATCTCAAGCTTCGCTACCCTCAATTCCTCCTTAAGCTGCTGGTAAAGTTGCTCAATAGGGGGCATCTTGATTCAGTCCACAGGGAGTACACTAGACACGTCTTCACTGAGCTAAGAACAGGTCACCACTGAGTATGTATGAGGTTGTGTAGGTGCAGCCAGGGTTAAGGGTATACTTGACAGATCCCTTCCGAAGACAATTGATAAGATCCTTGCAAGATATTATGTTGTTGCAATTTTGACTGGTGACAAAGTTAACACCAGGGTAGAATCGCACCTGCACATCGTTTGGATCAGGTGTAGTAGGAGCAGCAGTAGGTGGGTTGTCTCTTTGGGTCAAGGCAGAACGAGTGACAGGCCCTGGTAATGCTGGAGTTTAGTTTGATATCTTTATTATGCACCCCATACCCATCCTGTGGGCGGTAGTCAAAAGATTACAGAGGTACATAATGGGTCCAGGGACTGGACCTCAAAGTTTGATAGCTGAGCAAGTTACAAAGGTAATGAACTCAGATGGTCACAATCATGACAAGTTACAAAGGTATTTGCAGATTACAGAGGTATATATAGGGTCCAGAGACTGGGCCCCAAAGTTTTGATAGCTGAACAAGGTACAATGGTAATGAATTCACTAGTTACAAGGTAATGAATCATGTAAGTAAATTTACTTACGTCTGTACATGGTTGCACTCATGAACAAATTATAAAGCAATGAGCAATCTATTAGTCTACACCCAGCCACAACTGTAATGAGTTATTGGTGCAAATTTTAATTGTTGGGTCACACACACACACATATATATATACACATACATACACACACACACATACATGTATATACATACACACATACACATACACACATATATACATACACACACACACACACGTGTCAATGCTTTATTTACAGGGAGCAAAGTCAGAGTATTTTTCCAGAATGGTCTGTAATATACCACTGTGGATAAAATACTTTGACATATCTTGAACATTTCTGAGTGAGTTGTCTCCGAATTCATTAATTTTGTCGCACTCCAGTGCATAATGACGCAGGGTGTGACAATAATCCATCTGGCAAAGTTTACATTTTGTTAGGTCTACATCTGGTGGTGGTGATTTAACCTGCCAAAGATACTTGTAACCCAGCCGGAGGCGGGCGGTAGTGACATCCAAGAGTCTGCTTATTTTGTTGGATGCACCATAGACATGTGGCTCCTCCTGCATGATAGAATGATGATAGATGGACTGACTGGTGTCAATCTCCCTGAGTCTTAAGCCAATAAAATTCAGTTGAAGTTCTTTTCGTATTATTGTTCTCAAACTGCTAACTGACAAGCCAAGATTGTAATCTATCCCCTCTTTGAAAGCATAAAACTTAGCCAATTTATCAGTTCTATCATGCATCTGAAGACCAATGTGAGATGGAATCCACAGCATGTGCACTCTGACTCTACTATCCAGAATCCTACCATACCTGTGCCTGGCTTCTGACACGAGCATGCTAGGAGTCTGGTGAATAGTAGAGGTGGTCGGTGATTGGTTCGTGGTGGGGAGTGGCTGTGTCTCGACTGGCATGGAGGCAGCTGATTGGTTCTTGGTAGGGGTGTGAGGTGGTGGTGAGCTCTCATTGGTTGCTGTGAGCGTGACGTCAGTAGTAGCTGGTGTTGGAGCGGCCGCGGAGTGACTTGCAGGTGAAGTGACGACGACAGGATACTGGTTGTTGTTGAGTATCACAGAAGATGGTGGAGAATCTGGGAATGTGAACTCTGGCATATTGTTTAATTTGAAGAGTTCATTAATGGAGGTGTTGAATGTCCCAGGAACAGCAACATTATGCATATGAGCATAGACCATACAGTAGTAGATGGTGGTGGGGTCACTGGCAGGTGCGATTGAGGGACTGACCACCTCATACTCCTTCAGTGCCCTGGTGATGGACCAGGTGCTTCGGCTCCTTCAGTGCCCTGGTGATGGACCAGGTGCTTCGGCTCCTTCAGTGCCCTGGTGATGGACCAGGTGCTTCGGCTCCTTCAGTGCCCTGGTGATGGACCGGGTGCTTCGGCTCCTTCAGTGCCCTGGTGATAGACCGGGTGCTTCGGCTCCTTCAGTGCCCTGGTGATGGACCAGGTGCTTCGGCTTCTTCAGTGCCCTGGTGATGGACCGGGTGCTTCAGTTCCTTCAGTTCGCTCTTTGGTAGTGCCCTGATTATCGGAGCTTGTTCCATGGATGGAGTAGAAGTTGGGTTGGAAAGGTGTTTTTGTTTGTGGGATTGGTTTAGGGTTTGAGGGGGACCTGCCTAGTGTGGGCCGGTTGGCCTGCTGCAGTGTTACTTCCTTCTGTAATCTTATGAGAGAGGGGTTAGATTTGAGCGGGACTTGGAGGGTTGTGAAGGTTGCTTGGGTGCCGCTGGGGATGGGATGGGCAAATATTTTTGTTGGTGGGTTGGTTTTGACATGGACTTGCCTAGTATGGGCCAGTAGGCCTGTTGCAGTGTTCCTCCTTTCTTATGTTCTTATGATGTTGGTAGTAGTAGGTTGCGTGGAAGCTTGAAGAAGTTTAGTTGTGGTAGCTTGTAGTTTTGTAATAGCAGCATAGGTGGGTGATTTTAAAGATGACTTTTTCTGTGCTGCTTCTTGGGTTTTCTTCATAATGTCTTTACGAGTGGGACATTTAGCAGCAAGAGTGTGATGATCGTTGCTTTTACAGTTGAGGCAAGATGGTGTTGGTGGAGCAGCGGCGGTGCATGATCTAAAATCATGTCCTTCACTACTACATGTAGTGCAAAACTTCTTGTCCTTCACAGGACAGTCGCTGGTGTTGTGTGAATAAGAGTAACAGGTCCAACAGTGAGAAATGTAGTGGAATCTCTCAGCTTCGATGCAGGTGGGGCTGACGAAGTAATAATATACAGCAAGACCGTCGGCTAATGCAGTGGCAGCCATGTTGACGTCAGTAAACGTGACCTTGAGCATGGAGGAAGCTGTAGGTATTTTCATGATGCTCTCCACTGTGGCCCATGAGTTTTGATCTTCAATGGATGTCTTGAGTTCGTCGATAGGTTGAACTGTGAGAAGCTTATCAAGTTTCTTAAGGAAAACTGTCCTCTTTGCCCTGAGAGCTGGAGATGACATGACAGTAAATCCTCGATCAGAGAGACTGGTGGTGGCTGTTGTAGTGAGAGTGGTGGTGGCTGTTGTAGTGAGTAGCTTCTCTGCATCTTCATCATCGTTGCAGACAACAATAAATGCTTCTTTCAGGGTCAATATGGTGTTGAACTTCACCTGTAGCACGCTCTTAACAGCAACTGCTAGAGCAAGTTTGGATGAATCATTCACAGTGCCACTGTTTGGTTTGATCTTGACACGATTTGCATAGCTCATCGTGATGAAGGTAGAAATTCCCCTCCCCAACGGGGATCGTAGGGAGACTGAAAACCGAAAGTCAGAGCTGCTGTGACCGCACTGGGCAAAGTCAACAAGCAGACTCGGTTCTATTGTTGGCTGCCCAGTGTTTGGTGAACAGTGACCCTCTCATAACCCCTCACCCCTGTTCTTCACCCACCCAACTCCCAGCGTCGGCGATGGCGGGGGGTGTGCGGGGATCGCGGGAGCTTCCACTGCAGGGACAGCGCCGTGGAATTCGACTCTGAGGCAGCTGTCAGGTGTGCCACAGGCGGTGTGCACTCGGTTCCTCAGGCTTCGGCATCCGTGCGCACGGTGGATGTCTTGGAGCCCGGGGGGCTCCATGTGGGAACGGCCAGCAGCGCCTCTCAGCGGACGGAAGGCCTGCGATCTGCAATCAAATTGGCGTCCACCTGGGATCTGCAATCAAACTAGCGTCCACCAGGACGTTGACACGTCCCCAGGGCTGCTCTCCCTCGGGCTGCTAGCGATGGTGCTCCTGCAAGCAGCAGATCCTGGTGCAACCTGCTGCTGTTTGCAATGGCTGTCTGGCTGTCCTGCCGAAGAGGGACAGGCACCTTGCAACATCTGTTGATGGGGCAATGGATGCATTCCCTAGAATATTGCTCATTACTCTGTCATTTGTTTACCATGTATGGACGTATTTATCATTCATTACCTTTGTAACTGTCATGATTGTGACCAGCTCTACCTGGAGCTCATTACCTTTGCAACTTGTCATGATTGTGACCAGCTCTACCTAGAGCTCATTACCTTTGCAACTTGTCATGATTGTGACCAGCTCTAGTTCATTACCTTTGTAACTTGTCATGAGTGTGACCAGCTCTACCTGGAGCTCATTACCTTTGCAACTTGTCATGATTGTGACCAGATCTAGTTCGTTACCGCTGTAACTTGTTCAGCTATCAAAACTTTGGAGTCCAGTCTCTGGACCCATTATGTACCTCTGTAATCTTTTGACTACCGCCCACAGGATGGGTATGGGGTGCATAATAAAGATATTAAACTAAAACTAACTAACTAGTAGTTTGAGAACAATAATACGAAAAGAACTTTACTGAGGTCTGGGGTTCGAATCTCCTCCGGTACGACTTGAAAACATTAGGTACATGTTTCCCTAAGACACCTGCTGTCCCTGTTCACCCATCAGTATAAAATGGGTACCTGAGTGTTAGTCGACTGGTGTGGGTCGCATCCTGGGACAAAAACTGATCTAATTTGCGGGAAATGCTCATCATAACAAGGGACTTTCTATATAGTAATGTCATTAATATCAGTTATGCCTGTAAACCATGAACATGTATTTGTAGTAAATAAATATATTATTATTATTATTATTATCAATAACTTGAGAATATGGGAGACTGACCTTACTCAGGTCATGTATCATGACTATCATGCAGGAGGAACCACAAGTCTATGGTGCATGCAACGAACTCAGCAACTCCTGCATGTCATTACCGCCAGGCTCTGGCTGGGTTACAAGTACCTCTGGGAAGTTACATCATCATTTGATGTAGACATTACTAAATGTAAACTTAACCAGATAAAATATTGTCATAGACTGCGTCGTTATGTGCTGGAATGCGATAAAATAAATGAATTCATAGACAACTTACTCACTTTTCAGGGAATCTTAAAATTATATTATCTACGTAGTATTTCACCAGCTGTTCTGTAAAGGTAATCCAATTTTGTGTTTTGACTTAGTGTATAAACACTAAGAGGCATACACCTCTTGGTGAATACTGTATATTCTTCTTCTTGATTGGCCGTTACTCTCCTGCCCCGGCCGGGTCTTTTCCAGATCTAGTTCCTCCATACCAAGGGAATTTAAGAACATAAGAAAGAAGGAATACTGCAGCAGGCCTACTGGCCGGTGCGAGGCAGGTCCAATTCTCCCACCGGCTTAAGCCAATGTCTTAACCTAGTCAGGTCAGGTCACATTCACTTAAGGAAGGAGCACGGCATCTGACCTAGTAGCACAAACTAGTCAGGTCTAACTCACTGAACACCTGTACAATCAACACAAATTGAGATGATTATGTAAAAATTTCTTCAAACTTATCATCTCCTTTACACTTCTATCTGTGTCAATGTACTTGTCAACATTGTAAAGTAATTTCCTTTAGGTTTAATCCCAATTACTGAGACAGTTACCCCACACCCACTTACCTCTTCATAGAAACTGTGAATAAATTTTTGTTTATGGCGGTAACTAATACAGTTGGTTTCAGTGACAATTTTAACCATTTTTTTGATGTTTTGAAAATATCTATTGGCAATAGATGCGAATAGTTTTTTTTTTTTCAATTATATTGACTAGTGACCAGGGAAGCACGATAGACTCCCATGCATACTGAAAATTGTACAAATTTCTTTGATTTTCTCAGTGTGTTATGATATTTAAGAAGCCTAGGTTAATATACGTACAGCCAGTGGAAGGCCTCGGTCAGATGACCAAAATCTTCAGCTGTGGGTCATCATGTAACTTAGACCAGCGTCAGGAAACACTACTCGTCCTGTTTCCTGACAAACCTTATACCTACCTGGTGACCTGTTGCCTGGTAGGCGGTGACCCGTGACTAGTAGGCGGTGACCTGTGGCCTAGTAGGCAACACTCGCTCCACACGCTGAGTGGCTGTGGTTCAATCCCCGGCAAGGGTGAAAACATTGGGCGTGTTTCCTTATACATGTTGTCCCGTTCACCTAGCAAGCAAGTAGGTACCTGGGTGTTAGTGGCCTGGTGTGGGTTGTATCCTGGGGACAAGATTGAGGACACCCAGTAGAAATAAGACAAGACAGTCCTCGTGACGAACTGACTTTCTAGGATTATCCTGGGTGGCTAACTCTCCGAGGTTAAAAATCCAAACAAAATCTTAGAACTATATACAAAAGTCGAGGTTATCAGTCGCTCAGCCTTGGTGAAGAGCAATGTAGTGCTGAAGAATCCAGACTTTTAAAACCAAAATTTCATCCTAATTGTGTATAAAATTACTGCAAATGTTACATAATGTAAACTCCAATTATAGAGAACAAGAAGTTTTAAATTTAAGATATTTTGCCTTTGGTGAGCAACATCAACATTGTTTTGGCAAAGTATTGAAAGTTGTAATAAGAGACAATACCACCAATCTCTGTTATACCTTTCATGGGTTTTGAGTTAACCTGCTCCCACAACCCGGGTCTGGATCAGGCTTGTCTGGTGCTTGCCTGGTTAACCAGGCTGTTGCTGCTGGTGGTTCTGGACAAGGCTTGTCTGGTGCTTGCCTGGTTAACCAGGCTGTTGCTGCTGGTGGTTCTGGACCAGGTTTGTCTGGTGCTTGCCTGGTTAACCAGGCTGTTGCTGCTGGTGGTTCTGGGCGAGGCTTGTCTGGTGCTTGCCTGGTTAACCAGGCTGTTGCTGGATCAGGCTTGTCTGGTGCTTGCCTGGTCAACCAGGTAGTTGTTGGATCAGGCTTGTCTGGTGCTTGCCTGGTTAACCAGGTAGTTGTTGGATCAGGCTTGTCTGGTGCTTGCCTGGTTAACCAAGTAGTTGTTGGATCAGGCTTCTCTGGTGGTTGCCTGGTTAACCAGGTAGTTGTTGGATCAGACTTGTCTGGTGCTTGCCTGGTTAACCAGGTAGTTGTTGGATCAGGCTTGTCTGGTGCATGCCTGGTTAACCAGGTAGTTGTTGGATCAGACTTGTCTGGTGCTTGCCTGGTCAACCAGGTAGTTGTTGGATCCGGCTTGTCTGGTGCTTGCCTGGTTAACCAGGTAGGTGTTGGATCAAGCTTGTCTGGTGCTTGCCTGGTTAACCAGGTAGTTGTTGGATCAGACTTGTCTGGTGCTTGCCTGGTTAACCAAGTAGTTGTTGGATCAGGCTTGTCTTGTGCTTGCCTGGTTAACCAAGTAGTTGTTGGATCAGGCTTGTCTGGTGGTTGCCTGGTTAACCAGGTAGTTGGTGGATCAGACTTGTCTGGTGCTTGCCTGGTTAACCAGGTAGTTGTTGGATCAGGCTGCTTGTCTGGTGCTTGCCTGGTTAACCAAGTAGTTGTTGGATCAGGCTTGTCTGGTGCTTGCCTGGTCAACCAGGCTGATGCTGGATCAGGCTTGTCTGGTGCTTGCCAGGTCAACCAGGTAGTTGCTGAATCAGGCTTGTCTGGTGCTTGCCTAGTTAACCAGGCTGATGCTGGATCAGGCTTGTCTGGTGCTTGCCTGGTTAACCAGGTAGTTGTTGGATCAGACTTGTCTGGTGCTTGCCTGGTTAACCAGGTAGTTGTTGGATCAGACTTGTCTGGTGCTTGCCTGGCTAACCAGGCTGATGTTGGATCAGGCTTGTCTGGTGCTTGCCTAGTCAACCAGGCTGATGCTGGATCAGGCTTGTCTGGTGCTTGCCTGGTTAACCAGGTAGTTGTTGGATCAGACTTGTCTGGTGCTTGGCTGGTTAACCAGGTAGTTGTTGGATCAGACTTGTCTGGTGCTTGCCTAGTCAACCAGGTAGTTGTTGGATCAGGCTTGTCTGGTGCTTGCCTAGTCAACCAGTCTGATGCTGGATCAGGCTTGTCTGGTGCTTGCCTTGTTAACCAGGTAGTTGTTGGATCAGACTTGTCTGGTGCTTGCCTGGTTAACCAGGTAGTTGTTGGATCAGACTTGTCTGGTGCTTGCCTAGTCAACCAGGTAGTTGTTGGATCAGACTTGTCTGGTGGTTGCCTGGTTAACCAGGTAGTTGTTGGATCAGACTTGTCTGGTGGTTGCCTGGTTAAGCAGGTAGTTGTTGGATCAGACTTGTCTGGTGCTTGCCTGGTTAACCAGGTAGTTGTTGGATCAGGCTTGTCTGGTGCTTGCCTAGTCAACCAGGTAGTTGTTGGATCAGGCTTGTCTGGTGCTTGCCTAGTCAACCAGGTAGTTGTTGGATCAGACTTGTCTGGTGCTTTCCTGGTTAACCAGGTAGTTGTTGGATCAGACTTGTCTGGTGCTTGCCTAGTCAACCAGGTAGTTGTTGGATCAGGCTTGTCTGGTGCTTGCCTAGTCAACCAGGTAGTTGTTGGATCAGACTTGTCTGGTGCTTGCCTAGTCAACAAGGTAGTTGTTGGATCAGGCTTGTCTGGTGCTTGCCTGGTTAACCAGGTAGTTGTTGGATCAGACTTGTCTGGTGCTTGCCTGGTTAACCAGGTAGTTGTTGGATCAGACTTGTCTGGTGCTTGCCTGGTTAACCAGGTAGTTGTTGGATCAGGCTTGTCTGGTGCTTGCCTGGTTAACCAGGTAGTTGTTGGATCAGGCTTGTCTGGTGCTTGCCTGGTTAACCAGGTAGTTGTTGGATCAGGCTTGTCTGGTGCTTGCCTGGTTAACCAGGTAGTTGTTGGATCAAGCTTGTCTGGTGCTTGCCTGGTTAACCAGGTAGTTGTTGGTTCAGGCTTGTCTGGTGCTTGCCTGGTCAACCAGGTAGTTGTTGGATCAGGCTTGTCTGGTGCTTGCCTGGTTAACCAGGTAGTTGTTGGATCAAGGTTGTCTGGTGCTTGCCTGGTTAACCAGGTAGTTGTTGGATCAGACTTGTCTGGTGCTTGCCTGGTTAACCAGGTAGTTGTTGGATCAAGGTTGTCTGGTGCTTGCCTGGTTAACCAGGTAGTTGTTGGATCAGACTTGTCTGGTGCTTGGCTGGGTAACCAGGTAGTTGTTGGATCAGACTTGTCTGGTGCTTGCCTGGTTAACCAGGTAGTTGTTGGATCAAGGTTGTCTGGTGCTTGCCTGGTTAACCAGGTAGTTGTTGGATCAGACTTGTCTGGTGCTTGGCTGGGTAACCAGGTAGTTGTTGGATCAGACTTGTCTGGTGCTTGCCTGGGTAACCAGGTAGTTGTTGGATCAGGCTTGTCTGGTGCTTGCCTAGTCAACCAGTCTGATGCTGGATCAGGCTTGTCTGGTGCTTGCCTGGTTAACCAGGTAGTTGTTGGATCAGACTTGTATGTGTGTGTGTGTGTGTTATATGTATGTGTATATGTATATGTGTGTGTGTGTGACCCAACAATTAAAATTTGCACCAATAACTCATTACAGTTGTGGCTGGGTGTAGACTAATAGATTGCTCATTGCTTTATAATTTGTTCATGAGTGCAACCATGTACAGACGTAAGTAAATTTACTTACATGATTCATTACCTTGTAACTAGTGAATTCATTACCATTGTACCTTGTTCAGCTATCAAAACTTTGGGGCCCAGTCTCTGGACCCTATATATACCTCTGTAATCTGCAAATACCTTTGTAACTTGTCATGATTGTGACCATCTGAGTTCATTACCTTTGTAACTTGCTCAGCTATCAAACTTTGAGGTCCAGTCCCTGGACCCATTATGTACCTCTGTAATCTTTTGACTACCGCCCACAGGATGGGTATGGGGTGCATAATAAAGATATCAAACTAACTAAAACGTTCGCTTTCTGTCCGTTAAGCTAATTTATTTATATTATACACCTGATACCCCATGGTGTGGATGGTAGTCACCACACAACCATAGTGTGGATGGTAGTCACCACACAACCATGGTGTGGATGGTAGCCACCACACAACCATGGTGTGGATGGTAGTCACCACACAACCATGGTGTGGATGGTAGTCACAACACAACCATGGTGTGGATGGTAGTCACCACACAACCATGGTGTGGATGGTAGCCACCACACAACCATGGTGTGGATGGTAGTCACCACACAACCATAGTGTGGATGGTAGTCACCACACAACCATAGTGTGGACGGTAGTCACCACACAACCATGGTGTGGATGGTAGTCACCACACAACCATGGTGTGGATGGTAGTCACCACACAACCATGGTGTGGATGGTAGCCACCACACAACCATGGTGTGGATGGTAGCCACCACACAACCATGGTGTGGATGGTAGTCACCACACAACCATGGTGTGGATGGTAG
The DNA here is from genome assembly GCA_009830355.1 of Cherax destructor. Classification (NCBI taxonomy): domain Eukaryota; kingdom Metazoa; phylum Arthropoda; class Malacostraca; order Decapoda; family Parastacidae; genus Cherax; species Cherax destructor. The sequence continues at coordinate 14,342 of WNWK01013554.1, forward strand.
TCACCACACAGCCATGGTGTGGATGGTAGCCACCACTCAACCATGGTGTGGATGGTAGCCACCACACAACCATGGTGTGGATGGTAGTCACCACACAACCATGGTGTGGATGGTAGCCACCACACAAACATGGGGTGGTGGATGGTACCCACCACACAACCATTGTGTGGATGGTAGTCACCACACAACCATGGTGTCGATGGTAGTCACCACACAGCCATGGTGTGGATGGTAGCCACCACACAACCATGGTGTGGATGGTAGCCACCACACAACCATGGTGTGGATGGTAGTCACCACACAACCATGGTGTGGATGGTAGCCACCACACAAACATGGGGTGGTGGATGGTAGCCACCACACAACCATGGTGTGGATGATACCACCACACAACCATGGTGTGGATGGTAGCCACCACACAACCATGGTGTGGATGGATGCCACCACACAACCATGGTGTGGATGGTAGCCACCACACAACCATGGTGTGGATGGTAGCCACCACACAACCATGGTGTGGATGGTAGTCACCACACAACCATGGTGTGGATGGTAGCCACCACACAACCATGGTGTGGATGGTAGCCACCACACAACCATGGTGTGGATGGTAGCCACCACACAACCATGGGTGTGGATGGTAGCTCACCACACAACCATGGTGTGGATGGTAGCCACCACACAACCATGGTGTGGATGGTAGCCACCACACAACCATGGTGTGGATGGTAGTCACCACACAACCATAGTGTGGATGATAGTCACCACACAACCATGGTGTGACTGGTAGCCACCACACAACCATGGTGTGGATGGTAGCCACCACACAACCATAGTGTGACTGGTAGCCACCACACAACCATAGTGTGGACGGTAGTCACCACACAACCATAGTGTGACTGGTAGCCACCACACAACCATGGTGTGGATGGTAGTCACCACACAACCATGGTGTGGATGGTAGTCACCACACAACCATAGTGTGACTGGTAGCCACCACACAACCATAGTGTGGATGGTAGTCACCACACAACCATAGTGTGGACGGTAGTCACCACACAACCATGGTGTGGATGGTAGTTACCACACAACCATGGTGTGGATAGTAGTCACCACACAACCATGGTGTGGATGGTAGCCACCACACAACCATGGTGTGGATGGTAGCCACCACACAACCATGGTGTGGATGGTAGCCACCACACAACTATAGTGTGGACGGTAGTCACCACACAACCATGGTGTGGACGGTAGTCACCACACAACCATGGTGTGGATGGTAGTCACCACACAACCATAGTGTGACTGGTAGTCACCACACAACCATAGTGTGACTGGTAGCCACCACACAACCATGGTGTGGACGGTAGTCACCACACAACCATGGTGTGGACTGTAGTCACCACACAACCATGGTGTGGACGGTAGTCACCACACAACCATGGTGTGGACGGTAGTCACCACACAACCATGGTGTGGACGGTAGTCACCACACAACCATGGTGTGGACAGTAGTCACCACACAACCATGGTGTGGACGGTAGTCACCACACAACCATGGTGTGGACGGTAGCCACCACACAACCATGGTGTGGACGGTAGTCACCACACAACCATGGTGTGGACGGTAGTCACCACACAACCATGGTGTGGACGGTAGTCACCACACAACCATGGTGTGGACGGTAGTCACCACACAACCATGGTGTGGATGGTAGCCACCACACAACCATGGTGTGAATAGTAGTCACCACACAACCATAGTGTGACTGGTAGCCACCCCACAACCATGGTGTGGACGGTAGTCACCACACAACCATAGTGTGACTGGTAGCCACCACACAACCATGGTGTGGATGGTAGCCACCACACAACCACAGTGTGGATGGTAGCCACCACACAACCATAGTGTGGATGGTAGCCACCACACAACCATGGTGTGGATGGTAGTCACCACACAACCATGGTGTGGATGGTAGTCACCACACAACCATAGTGTGGACGGTAGTCACCACACAACCATGGTGTGGATGGTAGTTACCACACAACTATGGTGTGGATGGTAGTCACCACACAACCATGGTGTGGATGGTAGCCACCACACAACCATGGTGTGGATGCTAGCCACCACACAACCATGGTGTGGATTGCAGCCACCACACAACTATAGTGTGGACGGTAGTCACCACACAACCATGGTGTGGACGGTAGTCACCACACAACCATGGTGTGGATGGTAGTCACCACACAACCATAGTGTGACTGGTAGTCACCACACAACCATAGTGTGACTGGTAGCCACCACACAACCATGGTGTGGACGGTAGTCACCACACAACCATGGTGTGGACGGTAGTCACCACACAACCATGGTGTGGACGGTAGTCACCACACAACCATGGTGTGGACGGTAGTCACCACACAACCATAGTGTGACTGGTAGCCACCACACAACCATAGTGTGGATGGGAGTCACCACACAACCATGGTGTGGATGGTAGTCACCACACAACCATGGTGTGGATGGTAGTCACCACACAACCATAGTGTGGATGGTAGTCACCACACAACCATGGTGTGGATGGTAGTCACCACACAACCATAGTGTGGATGGTAGCCACCACACAACCATAGTGTGGATGGTAGTCACCACACAACCATGGTGTGGATGGTAGTCACCACATAACTATGGTGTGGATGGTAGCCACCACACAACCATGGTGTGGACGGTAGTCACCACACAACCATGGTGTGGATGGTAGCCACCACACAACCATGGTGTGGGTGGTAGTCACCACACAACCATGGTGTGGATGGTAGCCACCACACAACCATGGTCTATATGGTAGCCACCACACAACCATGGTGTGGATGGTAGCCACCACACAACCATGGTGTGGATGGTAGCCACCACACAACCATGGTGTGGATGGTAGCCACCACACAACCATGGTGTGGATGGTAGCCACCACACAACCATGGTGTGGATGGTAGTCACCACACAACCATGGTGTGGATGGTAGCCACCACACAACCATGGTCTGAATGGTAGCCACCACACAACCATGGTGTGGATGGTAGCCACCACACAACCATGGTGTGGATGATAGCCACCACACAACCATGGTGTGGATGGTAGCCACCACACAACCATGGTGTAGATGATAGCCACCACACAACCATGGTGTGGATTGTAGCCACCACACAACCATGGGGTTGTGGATGGTAGCCACCACACAACCATGGGGTTGTGGATGGTAGCCACCACACAACCATGGTCTGGATGGTAGCCACCACACAACCATGGGGTGGTGGATGGTAGCCACCACACAACCATGGTGTGGATGGTAGCCACTGCACAACCATGGTGTGGATGGTAGCCACCGCACAACCATGGTGTGGATGGTAGCCACCAAACAACCATGGGGTGGTGGATGGTAGCCACCACACAACCATGGTGTGGATGGTAGCCACCACACAACCATGGTGTGGATGGTAGCCACCACACAACCATGGTGTGGATGGTAGCCACCAAACAACCATGGGGTGGTGGATGGTAGCCACCACACAACCATGGTGTGGATGGTAGCTACCACACAACCATGGTGTGGATGGTAGTCACCACACAACCATGGTGTGGATGGTAGCCACCACACAACTATGGAGTGGATGATAGTCACCACACAACCATGGTGTGGATGGTAGCCACCACACAACCATGGTGTGGATGGTAGCCACCACGCAACCATGGAGTGGATGATAGTCACCACACAACCATGGTGTGGACAGTAGCCACCACACAACCATGGGGTGGATGGTAGCCACCACACAACCATGGGGTGGATGGTAGCCACCACACAACCATGGTGTGGATGGTAGCCACCACACAACCATGGTGTGGACAGTAGCCACCACACAACCATGGTGTGGACAGTAGCCACCACACAACCATGGTGTGGATGGTAGCTACCACGCAACCATGGAGTGGATGATAGTTACCACACAACCATGGTGTGGACAGTAGCCAACACACAACCATGGTGTGGATGGTAGCCACCACACAAACATGGTGTGGACAGTAGCCACCACACAACCATGGTGTGGATAGTAGATACCACACAACCATGGTGTGGACAGTAGCCAACACACAACCATGGTGTGGACAGTAGCCACCACACAACCATGGTGTGGACAGTAGCCACCACACAACCATGGTGTGGACAGTAGATACCACACAACCATGGGGTGGATGGTAGACACCACGCAACCATGGAGTGGATGATAGTCACCACACAACCATGGTGTGGACAGTAGCCACCACACAACCATGGGGTGGATAGCAACTACATGGTTACATTAAGACTACTCCAGACACTGTATTCCAGCAATAAGCAAGTTACAGTACTAACAAACTTTTTATGGTCAGGCTTGGCCAATTAAATTGTGACTATGTGTACATGCCATTAAAACCCTTACTGGTCCGTCTCTTATTATCTAAAATCAACATTTCGCAATTTTTCGTAAAATTTATTGGATTTTTTTGCTCTAAATTTGGTTTTTGGGTCAGGTTCCTCACCTGGCTGGCTCCTTCCAAAGAGGAATAGTGAGTATACCTGGAGAGGGTTCCGGGGGTCAACGCCCCTGCGGCGCAGTCTGTGACCAGGCCTCATGGTGGATCAGGGCACAGGTCCACATTGGTACAATTGTCATACATATTGTAAATTACCCTCCTGGTTAACTCAAAAAAGTCAAAGTGACTTATTTCTATTGGAGTTCTTGATTTCTAACAGGTTCCTTGATTTCCATTTGGGTTCCTTGATTTCCAATGGGGTCCCTGACTTCCATTTTGTACCTTGATTTCTATTAGGGTCCTTGGTTTACCTGGAGAGGGTTTTGGGGGTCAACGGCCCCATGGCTCAGTCTGAGACCAGGCCTCATGGTGGATCAGGGTCTGATCAACCAGGCTGTTACTGCTGGCATATATATTACCCTTCTGTGGCTGGCATATCTATCAGCCTTCTGTGGACTATCTCCTCTATTAGTGTGGTATATTTTCTGCCTGTAGATTACCTATAACACCTGTGACTGGTTTTAAGGGCACTTCTACTCCCACAGTCCAGCCTGAGGTCAGCCTTGTCCTGTTGACCACCTGGTCAACCAGACTGTTTGTGCTAGCAGCCAGCAGGCTTATGCAGCCATTATAACCCAGCTGATCATCCACTTATCTGGAGGTTGTTCCAGGGGTCAACGCCCCCACGGCCCAGTCCACGACCAGGTCTTGTGGTGGATCATGACCTGATCAACTAGGTTGTTACAGCTGGCCACACACAAACTGACGTCGGAACCACAGCCTGGCTTGTCAGGTACTGGCTTTAGATGCTTGTCCAGCTTCCTCTTGAAGAGAGCCAGGGGTCTATTGGTAATCTCTCTTATGTATGCTGGGAGGCAGATGAATAGTCTTAGGTTGACACCTATTATTATTATTATTATCAAAACTAAGCACAAAACCACAAAGGTTACACAGTGCTGATCTGACACCTATTGTGTTGTCTCTTAGTGTACTTATGGTTCCCCTGCTTGTAGAAGGAAGCGCCGGCCTAGTTACTTCTTAAAAACTTATCAGAAATATAACAGAGATATACATTTTTAAGAAGATATTTCTGATATCTGTTGGTAGTATGTTGAAGAGTCTGGGACCACTGATGTTGACATGGTGTTCTTTAATGGTACCTATGGTCCTCCTGCTCTTCACTAGATATATTTCACACTTTCTCCCATATCTTTCACTCCAGTGTGTAAGGGACCAGGCTCTCAAATATCTTCCATGTATGTATTACAGTATTATTATTATTATAATCAAAAGAAGCGCTAAACCACAGGGGTTATACAGCATGTATTACAGTAGACCCTCGGTTTTCGTACAGCTCCAATCTCAAACAATTATGTAAGTGTATTTTTGTAAGTGCTTTTGTAAGTGTATTTTTGGGGTTCTGAAATGACTAATCTAATTTACATTCATCCTTATGGGAACAAATTCGTTCGGTAATGGCACTCGAACAGCATTCTGGAAAGAATTATCAACGAAAACCGAGGATCCACTGTATCAGGTACCTCTCTCTCTCTCTTTCCAAGATTGTTCTGTTGTGTTGAAAATGGTATAAAATACTGATAAGTTGATGATTAAGACACATGTGCAACAGTTGGGTATCTTTATTGATGCAACTTTTGAGGTGGTCAGTCCCTCAGCCTGGACAAGAGTTCAGGTCCATGGAGATGAACTCTTTTCCAGGCTGAGGGACTGACCACCTCAAATAATATTTCTCCAAGGTTGATGGACTGATTACATCATCTTCATTTCACTACTAAACCTGCTGCCTCTGTATCTGACTGAAGAAGCCTACTGTGTAGGTGAAATGTATCAACAATAAAGATACCCAACTATCGCACCTGTGTCTTAATCATCAGATATTGTTCTCTTCATTGTGACTCACGAAATCATAACAACACAACTGCAAACAGATCACTGACCAGATGGGACTAGAACCAATGTCAAGTGAGTGCTAAAACTCACAGGTCAATTAATGCACTGACCTGAGTTTTTGGATTCACCTGCCATGGGTTTAAACCCCACTTGTTCCTTGATTAAAACAATCCAAGTATTTTAAGGTGTACCCAGTATTCTAGATGTTTTATTGATTCTATACTGGCAGTATACTACCTCCGTACATTTTCCAGATCAGCTACTACTCCTGCCATGAACAGTGCTCTGAGCACACAAGACTATTCAATGTCTTAATATTGGTAGAATTACTGACAATATGTTAAGTAAAAGGACATAAATGCAACTAATGTGACATTTTATTGTGGCAACGTTTCACCCTCCAGGAGCTTTGTCAAGCCGCTACAAACAATACATGGACACAGAGGGTATATATGGGCTCAGAGTGAGGTGTAATACTAGTGGTGGTAGTAGTAGTAGTGATATATGTTGTATTAGTAGTAGTAATACAATAAGGTAGAACAATCAACTTGCACATGAGTAAAAGGTGATAAAAGCTATTACTTGGGTAGCACAAAAATATAGGTTAGACAAATATTTCTGTTGGAGGTTGGATTAGAGAAGGCCTGTATCAGTGTTCCTCCTCTGCAATGCGCTTGTGTAGCATTAGCAGGAGAGACTATGTGATGGCAGGGTTCACTGTTTTCAGGAGCATTCTTGCTAAGACTTCAGAGATGGTGAAGCTGCCTTTGTTTTGTTTAATTGTGTTAGAAACAGCGATAAGTGCTGATTCAAGGCACTTGCATCTGTAGAAATTAGCTTCTTTGATCACTAATCAGGTGTCCCTGAATTTCATGAGATGATTGGTGGAATTTTGGTGTTGTATGCAGGCATTGTTCAAGTTATCGTTCCTACATGCATTAATGTGTTCATTGAGGTTTCTTGCTGTTTCTCCTACATAAATCCTATCGCAGCCTCCACAGGGTATAATGGCTTGACAAAGCTCCTGGAGAGCGAAATGTTGCCACAATAAAATATCACATTAGTTGCATTTGTGTCCTTTTACTTAAGACTATTCAAGTTGTGAGACCACCAGTATATTACTGGCACTGCTTCTCTTGTGAAAATTCTCAATCCAGCCTATTGTGTGGTTGATCAGGCCCTGATCCACCATGAGGCCTGGTCACAGACTGGGCCACAGGGGCGTTGACCCCCGAAACCCTCTCCAGGTATACTCCAGGTATCATTTTCTTCTGGCTTTTGTTAGATTATTATTATTATTATTATCATCATGGGGAGCACTAAAACATTTTTTAGATCAAGAGCCCCTCACCACCATCAAGGAACCTCTCTTGAAGGGTGGCCTTTATTAGAATTGTCTTAATTTTATTTTCCAAATGACAGACCATCTGAAGAATTTTTAATCTTTAATTATTGATAAGGTTTTTCTGTTTCTTACACAGTGAGGTGTGTGTGTTCTGTAAGATGTGCTCATGTTAGTTTTTATTCCTGCCATACCTAAGCAATTGAAATTTATCATCAATGAATGTTTGTTATGTTCATTTACTCATTGGAAGACTTTGTTGATATTTATAGTTGTTTTGTTGAGGTGGTTTGGACATGTAGAGAGAATGGAACGAGACAGAGTGACTTCGAGAGTGTATAAATCTGTAGTGGAGGGAAGGCGGGGTAGGGGTCGGCCTAGGAAAGGTTGGAGGGAGGGGGTAAAGGAAGTTTTGTGTGCGAGGGGCTTGGATTTCCAGCAAGCATGTGTGAGCGTATTTGATAGGAGTGAATGGAGGCATATGGTTTTTAATACTTGACGTGCTGTTGGAGTGTGAGCAAAGTAACATTTATGAAGGGATTCAGGGAAACCGGCAGGCCGGACTTGAGTTCTGGAGATGGGAAGTACAGTGCCGGCACTCTGAAGGAGGGGTGTAAATGTTGCAGTTTTATAACTGTAGTGTAAAGCACCCTTCTGGCAAGACAGTGATGGAGTGAATGATGATGAAAGTTTTTCTTTTTCGGGCCACCCTGCCTTGGTGGGAATCGGCCGATGTGTTAATAAAAAAAAAAAAAAAAAAAAATTTCATGTGTCTCCTATTGAAGCTAGTCATTGTATTTTCATATCTGCAAAAGATGACACGAAGCTATGGACATTGTTCTTGCCTATGTCTGCTATGAGGAAAATAGTAGTAGTGGTGCCAGGAATGTGTCTCTAATTCCCTACTTTTCTTGTTATTTCTCTTTGCGACATTTGTCAAAAGCCTCTGCAGAATCCTGGTAGACTGCATAAGCAATTTTTCTTACCAATGACTCTTTAATTTTCTTCCTTAGGGCTTGGCATATTTACTGTAATATCTCCTGTACCTAGTAGTACAGTGGTACCTCGAGTTACGATATTTTTTCGTTCGAGAATGCTGTTCAAGTGCCATTACCAAACGAATTTATCCCCATAAGGAATAATGTAAAATAGACTAGTCCTTTTACACCCCCAAAAATATACTTACAAAAGCATTTAAAAAAATAAACTTACATAAAAGGGCGATTTTGGGGACCATCGTAACTCGAGGTACCACTGTACAGTGGACCCTCGGTTAACGAATACCCCGGAAATCGTGCAATTATGTAAGTATAATTTTGTAAGTTCTTGTGGAAGTGTATTTTTGGGGGTCTGAAATAGACTAACCTACGTGAAATTTTTCCTTAAGGGAGTAAATTCGTTCGGTAATGGCACTTGAGCAGACTTCAGGAGTGAAGTTTTTACGAAACTCGGGGGTCCACTGTATATCTATTTTTCTTCTGTGGATGGTATACCTGCTACCTTTTGTGGCTAGTATAATTATCATCTTTGTGGATGGTATATCTACCAATTCCTGTGGCTAGTATATCTATTTTCATTCTTTGGATGGTATATCTACCCCACCCTGTAGGTGACATATATATACTGCCTTAGTTTCTACTATATTAAACTATGTACAGTACATAAATCGCATTTTGTATTTTTCACCATAGCAAAGGTCTACCACAAGGCAGTGACCCTACAAACATAAATTGAGTTTTATTGCCTTAGAAAATTTTATTGAATCCACGACACTCTTCATTACTTTTGTAAATTGCTTATGTAACAGAATGTTGGGGAGGGGGCATGTGAATGGACTCATTATAAACTTCTGTAATCTTTTGATTTCTGCTCACAGGATGGGTATATGGGATTACTGTGCTGCCCACAGGATCGGTATGTGTCAACACTGACCCACAGGATGGGTCTGAGGTGTGCAACAGCTATTAAGCCACATTTTGGGTATGTTATATTTTGGTTGGTGGTGGTATCTTGGCACTAGATGCCTCAGTAAGGGAAGGGGGGTTTGGAGGATAGTATATCAGATGAGGCATCCTTGCTCAGAGGCACACTCACTGTGGCCCCTTCTCTGAAGCTTACCACACTTCCACTGCTCCCTGAGTGTCTCTTAGTTTCCGCTAGCTACAAGAAGCAGTTTACCAGAGTTGCTTCTGAAGTTTGTGGAGATAGAGGGAAGGCACAGGGTAAGCAGTTTAGAAGAGGCCAGTGCAAGAGCAAGCTATGGAGGGCTCAACTGGGGTCTTCCGTCTTCTGCTACTCCTGGGGGTGGTCTTACTGCCTCAGGAGGTTCAAGCTAGTAAGTTCAAATATTTGTTTCTCTTGGTAGGATGCTGTAACTTATACTTACTCTTGAAGCTGTGTACTGGGCTTGCTTCCACCACTGCCTCATCTAAGTCATTCCACTTTTCAACTACCCTGAGACTAAAGAAATACTTCCTGACATCCCTATGACACATCTGAGTCTTCAGCTTCCACATGTGTCCCCTTAATCCTAGTCCCACAGACCGTGGGTTATTAACTGGTGCTCCAAGAACCTCTGAGGTCCATGGAAGAGCTTACAGGGGTGCGTAAACTACAAGGAATTTTTTTTTTTTTCATAGTTCCTTCCTGTTGCTATAATAATAATAATAATAATAATAATAATAATAATAATAATAATACTTTATTGTGACATGGTACAATGATACATGGTAGACAAGATATATTTCTTAATGAGATGTACATGCCAAAAGCCCCTAATATGCTGTGCATTGCGGGCATTCTTAAGACTACTTTATTCTAGACTACATGGTAAAAAGTTATGGTTGACAATTTATAAAATAAGTATAATTGCATATCTAAGTTATAAAGTTTGAATATAAGTTGAACATATCAATTAATTGCAGCAATGCAACTAATTGAGTGAGATAACAATTTAAAACAATTAGTTGCATTGCAGTTACAGTTTACGTGGTCATTATAATGTAAATGTTAGGTAATAGTTAGCTTAGTATGTATTATTCATAACAGGTATTTACATTTAAGGGATTAGTCAGGTTTTTACATTAAGTGATTATTCTACTTTGTTGAGAATGTTTGATATTGAGCATTTAGCTTTGGGTGAGAAGGTGATTTTTTAGCATCGTTTTGAATTGGGGTACAGGCAGGGTTTCTTTGGCAATGACAGGTAATGAATTCCAAATTTTCGTGCCTTTTATATGCATTGAGTTTTTACATAGTGTTAGATGGACACGGGGAACATCAAGGAGTGATCTGTGTCTAGTGTTATGGTCATGTGTCCTGTTAAAATTGGTAAGGAGAAGTTTGAGTGGTGGGTTAATATTTGCATAGAGTGTTCTATGTATGTAATAGGCACAGTAAAAAGTATGGATGTCTTGTATGGTGAGTAAGTTTAGGTTTTTGAATATTGGTGGAGTATGTTGTCTGGAGTGTGAATTTGTTATCATTCTAACTGCTGCCTTTTGTTGTGTTATTAGTGGTCTGAGATGAGTTATTGATGTAGAGCCCCATGTGCAGATTCCATAGGTGAGGTATGGGTAAATGAGTGAGTGATATAGGGTAAGGAGAGCTGGTTGTGGAACATAGTACCATATCTTGGATAGTATTCCCACGGTCTTTGAGACTTTCTTGGAAATTTGTTGTATATGTGTCTGAAATTTGAGGCCACTGTCAAGATGGATTCCTAAGAATTTTCCCTCTGTGAGTTTTGCGATAGGGGACCCGTTTATCATTATGTTAAGTGGTGCGTTTGTAGCTCTGTTCCCAAACTGGATAAAATAGGTTTTATCAATATTGAGAGTAAGTTTGTTGGTCATCATCCAGGTAGATATTTTCTGCAATTCAGTATTTGCAGTGTTGGCTAGTATGTCTGGGCTAGGGTGGGAGATAACGTATGTAGTGTCATCTGCAAAAAGTATGGGTTTGAGTAGTTGAGATGCATTTGGTAGGTCGTTAATGTAAATGAGAAAGAGTAGTGGGCCAAGAACACTTCCCTGTGGGACACCTATGGTAATAGTTTGCGCGGTGGAGCTAGCTCCATTTGTGTACACATATTGGTTTCTGTTGCTTAGGTATGATTTTAGGTAGTTGAGGGAGTGTCCTCTTATACCATAGTGTGATAATTTTAGGTGTAACAGATCATGGTCAACTGTATCAAAAGCTTTACGTAAATCAATGAAGATTCCCACTGGGATTTCTTTTTTTTCAAGGGCGGTGTAAATTATTTCTAACATGTGTATAATGGCATCATTTGTATTTTTATTAGGCCTGAATCCAAATTGACAGTGGTTGAGTACGCTGTTGGAGGTGAGGTAGGAATATATTTGTTTATGAATTAATTTTTCAAAGATTTTGGAGAGAAGGGGTAAGTTAGATATCGGCCTGTAGTTATTAAGGTCTGTTTGAGCTCCTCCTTTATGTATTGGGGTGACCCTCGCTATTTTGAGTATTGATGGGAAGGTAGAGGATTCAATGGATTTGTTAAAGAGTGTAGCAATAATTGGTGAGAGAACTTGAGAGGCTTTTTTGTATATAAATGGTGGTAAGTTATTTAGGTCACCTGCTTTGTTTTTTAGTGTGTTGATTATAAGTGAAACTTCTATTGGGTTGGTTGGGGCTAGGAATAGTGTGTTCGGATAGGTGCCACTGAGATAGTCGTTAGGTGGAGTATTTGAACTTGGGATTTTGCTTGCCAGCTTTTTACCTATGGTGGAGAAGAAATCATTGAGTTTGTTTGCTGTTTCAATAGGTGGGAGTAGGGGTTCATCTGGTTTTGTTAGCTTGATTGTTCTGTTTGTGGATATCTTTTTAGTTCCTAGAATTTCAGATAGGGTTTTCCAGGTCTTTTTTATATCACCTTTTAAGTTATGTAATCTGTTCTCATAGTACAATTTTTTTGACCTTCTTTGTAAAAACAGTCAGTTTTATGTTAGATTATTAAGGTATTGTTTTATTTCAAACAAGTGTGGAGTATGGGATGGTCAGGTAAGTTTATTTAGGTACAGGTGCACATAAGTACAATTATCACACCTAGTAACATTATGTGTAAATTACGTAGGATAAGCCAAAAAATTCAGCAAAGTGACTTACCTCCATTGGTGTCCTAGAGTCAATGAGTGCTGTCTTCTACAGGAGCCCCCGTCAAAGCCTTGTTGAATGTGTGCGAAAACCTGACCTGTGGCAGCCCCAATGCTCTGTACGCCCATCCTACCTACTGCACGCAGTACGTCCACTGCATCAATGGTGTCCCTTATGTCAAGGTACCTAATATTTAGTGGGTTTGGGTTTGAAAAGAACTTGTCTATTATGGGACAGTAGGCCTGCTGCAGTGTTCCTTCATTCTTATGTTCTTATTTCCACTCTGTGACCCATTCACATTAACCTTTTTCTTGTTAAAATGATAATTCTTTTGTTAAACAAAATTACGGTCATCAGAATAATGCAGTATTCTTGGAATATAACAAATTTTAACAATAAGGTCACTGCTCGAGGCTGCTGACCCATAGCAAGGTCATTAAATGTCAATTTTACATCTAAACATTTGACATTAATACCATTAAAAATCATGAAGCTTACAAAGTTTAACTGAAAAAAATGATAATTTGTTGTGTTCCTGCATAAACCCCCACCTTGACTACCTCACATTAATATTAAGATAAAATAAAGATTTATTAAAAAGTTAACCACACCTATCTTGTCTAGACTTAAGTATAGTTATTATGTATATTAGGATAAGTCTGCCCGTAATGCCCCGGTATGATAGTGACTTTCTTTGTGCTTAACTAATCAAAATTGTAAATACACATAGTATTTTATTATTATTATTATAATCAAATAGAAGCGCTAAACCACAGGGGTTATACAGCAATACACATAGTAACCTTGCAAAGAAATGAAATCTTTATCTTTATCTTTTATAATACATCATTTCTGTTATTTTTAAGCATATGGTAGCTAAAATTTTATGTCAGGAAAAGACTCAAACTGCTCTGAAAGGCGGTGTTTTTCATGGTGGTTTTCAGACATGTCCTTCAGAGCTTCACTTCAATGCTGGCCAAGGATCATGTGACTTCCCAGAAGAGGCTCAGTGTGTCCCCTTCCAAGAGTCATGTCAGTTAGAGTCACCCTATGTGGCTGCTGGTGCAACTGATGGACTGGTGGTGTGCGACTGTGATGGTACATGCACCAAGCCTCACCCTTACCTCTGTAATGCCTACTACCATTGTGATGCAGTGAGTGATCTCTAGAATTATGGTTACTATCTTGCTTGAAAGCTCAATCTCTTCATGTTCATAAATCCTATCTGCTGTCCTTGTGAACCTGGTCACTGTCCTCATGAACCTGGTCACTGTCCTCACTCCTCCATCTGCTAGTTTGATCTGTGACCCCTGGCTGCTAGCTTGGTCTGTGGCCCCTGGCTGCTAGCTTGGTCTGTGACCCCTGGCTGCTAGTTTGGTCTGTGGCCCCTGGCTGCTAGCTTGGTCTGTGGCCCCTGGCTGCTAGCTTGGTCTGTGACCCCTGGCTGGGTCTTACCAAGCAACTCAGACCAATTTTCACATTCACATCCCACTTCACCTACTTCACTATCACATAACCACAAATCTGAGATAATGGTGAATGTTTAGCATTTTGAGATAATATTTACGATGAGGTGAAAAAAAAAAATTTACAGGGAGGAACTCTTTGTCAGAAGAACTATATTTCACAATGTAACTTAGAAGAAATCCTCAAATGTTTATACAGTGGACCCCCGAGTTTCGTAAACCCCGGAAATCGTACATTTATGTAAGTATAATATTGTAAGTGCTTGTGGAAAAGTATTTTTGGGGGTCTAAAATAGACTAACCTACATGACATTTTTCCTTAAGGGGGTAAATTCGTTCGGTAATGGCACTTGAGCAGACTTCAGGAGTGAAGTTTTTACGAAACTCGGGGGTCCACTGTATATGAAGGTTTATCATATATACTTTATTGATGAAACATTTACCTGCTCAGTAGGCTTCTCCAGTCGAAAACAAAACACTAGAGAACACACGTCAGGACTACATCTTCCACTGTCTAGTGTGTTTTACTGTATTCAACTGAAGAGGGCTTTTGTTCAGGCGAAACATCTCTTCAGTAAAGATAAACAAGTGTTTTATTCATCAAGAAGGCTTATCACTCTTGACGAGAGAAGAAATAATTCATAATGTCATTCAATTTAATTAAATTTAAATTCAAAGTTTATTTCCCCATAATACAATGTTTATAGAAATGGGTGGCACTTTAATGCATGTAGAAAGCCCATGGTTATGCAAAACATTTTGTAGAAGCTTAAGCCTAACTTCAGACTACAAGGGCAATAAACATTACATATATATATTTAAGGACATTAAATGTATATAAATAAGTTTGAATCAATATGTACATAATGAATGTATATGTAAGTAGATTAAATATATAATTGCACATTATAAAAAATATTTAGATAATAGCCTAGTAAGTTAATGGATTGGGAATTTACTTTAATCCTTATTGCAGTGAGTAAAGTACAGTGGTCCCCCGAGTAATGAACACCCCGGAAATTGTACAATTATGTAAGTATAATATTGTAAATGCTTGTGGAAGTGTATTTTTGGGGGTCTGAAATAGACTAACCTACGTGACATTATTCCTTAAGGGAGTAAATTAGATCGGTAATGGCACTTGAGCAGGCTTCTGGGATGAAGTTTTTTCGTTACTCGGGGGTCCACTGTACAGTCATCCCTTGGTTTTCGCTTGTCCCAGTTTTCGCCGATTTTGGTTTTCGCCGACTTTTTTCAGGGAAAATTTGTCTTAGTTTTCGCCGATTGTTTTAGTTTTCGTATGGGACCTGTCCACCAGTGCCGCGCACATACAAAGGCCGTAGGCCCGCCACCCACGCACCTCCCACGCACATTGTCACGCAGTCTAGCACTGTTTACGCTTGAGTGAACATCACCCCAGGAGTTTATACAAAACATTTATTAACAATTCATTGTTTTTGGGCCTTAATTATTGTGTGTGACTACTAAATAAGCTACCATGGGCCCAAAGAAAGCTCCTAGTGCCACTTCTTTGGTAAAGAAAGTGAGGAACACTGTAGAAATGAAGAAAGAAATAATAGAAAAATATGATAGTGAAAGTGAGAAACACGATGGAGTTTAAGAGTGTAGCAGGCATGCAGGGAGTGTAGCAGGCATGCAGGGAGTGTAGCATGCATGCAGGGAGTGTAGAAGGCATGCAGGGAGTGTAGCATGCATGCAGGGAGTGTAGCAGGTATGCAGGGAGTGTAACAGGTATGCAGGGAGTGTAGCATGTATGCAGGGAGTGTAACAGGTATGCAGGGAGTGTAGCAGGTATGCAGGGAGTGTAGCATGCATGCAGGGAGTGTAGCAGGTATGCAGGGAGTGTAGCATGTATGCAGGGAGTGTAGCATGTATGCAGGGAGTGTAACAGGTATGCAGGGAGTGTAGCATGTATGCAGGGAGTGTAACAGGTATGCAGGGAGTGTAGCAGGTATGCAGGGAGTGTAGCATGCATGCAGGGAGTGTAGCAGGTATGCAGAGAGTGTAGCATGTATGCAGGGAGTGTAGCATGTATGCAGGGAGTGTAACAGGTATGCAGGGAGTGTAGCATGTATGCAGGGAGTGTAACAGGTATGCAGGGAGTGTAGCAGGTATGCAGGGGGTGTAACATGTATGCAGGGAGTGTAGCATGTATGCAGGGAGTGTAGCATGTATGCAGGGAGTGTAACAGGTATGCAGGGAGTGTAGCAGGTATGCAGGGAGTGTAGCATGTATGTAGGGAGTGTAGCAGGCAGGGAGGGAGTGTAGCAGGCAGGGAGGGAGTGTAGCAGGCAGGGAGGGAGTGTAGCAGGCAGGGAGGGAGTGTAGGCAGGGAGGGAGTGTAGCAGGCAGGAGGGAGTGTAGCAGGCAGGGAGGGAGTGTAGCAGGCAGGGAGGGAGTGTAGCAGGCAGGGAGGGAGTGTAGCAGGCAGGGAGGGAGTGTAGCAGGCAGGGAGGGAGTGTAGCAGGCAGGGAGGGAGTGTAGCAGGCAGGGAGGGAGTGTAGCAGGCAGGGAGGGAGTGTAGCAGGCAGGGAGGGAGTGTAGCAGGCAGGAGGGAGGAGCAGGCAGGGAGGGAGGTGCAGGCAGGGAGGGGGAGAGTGTAGCAGGCAGGAGGGAGTGTAGCAGGCAGAGGAGGGAGTGTAGCAGGCAGGAGGGAGTGTAGCAGGGCATGGGAGGGGAGGTGCAGGCAGAGAGGGGAGGGTAGCAGGCATGCAGGGAAGTGGACCCCGGATAAGGATTGGTACTAGAGTCCTTATGGAGGGATTCCCTTCCAAAAATTAGGGTCTCTTCCCTCTCCCCTCTTCCCTCTCTCCCATCCAGCAACATCAGTCTTCAATAAAGGTAAGTGCCACATTCAGTTCATTCATTTGTGCATGTAAATCTATCTTTAAGGCCCCCCAAATTTTTTTTCCAAACTTCTGGGTTTCTGGAACGGATTAATTGAATTTCCATTATTTCTTATGGGGAAAATAGTTTTGGTTTTCGCCGATTTTGGTTTTAGCCGATCCATCTGGAACGGATTAAAATCGAAAACCGAGGGATGACTGTATAGTATATTTGATAATGTTTGTGATAGAGTTTGTAAGATTTATTTTAATGTGATATAAATATGATTTTCTTCAGTTTGTTTATATGGTTAAAGTGCTAAACAATACCTGCAATATGTTTGTAATAAGATTATATCGTTTGTGACACAGGAGGGTGTAGATCACTACACAGAGTGTCCAGGAACCTTGGTGTACAACACCCAGGAGGAGCAGTGTGACCTACCAGAGAAGACACAGTGCTCGGAACCTTCCACCTGCTCTTGTGATAAATGTCGCTACCCTGTCTCTGATGAGTGTGATGCCTACTGGCAGTGTAAGTACACACCCTACCTCTACCACCCCCTGCTACCTCACATGAGTGTAACACCTACTGGCAGTGTAAGTACACACCCTACCTCTACCACCCCCTGCTACCTCACATGAGTGTAACACCTACTGGCAGTGTAAGTACACACCCTACCTCTACCACCTTCTGCTACCTCACATGAGTGTAACACCTACTGGCAGTGTAAGTACACACCCTACCTCTACCACCCCCTGCTACCTCACATGAGTGTAACACCTACTGGCAGTGTAAGTACACACCCTACCTCTACCACCCCCTGCTACCTCACATGAGTGTAACACCTACTGGCAGTGTAAGTACACACCCTACCTCTACCACCTGCTACCTCACATGAGTGTAACACCTACTGGCAGTGTAAGTACACACCCTACCTCTACCACCCTCTGCTACCTCACATGAGTGTAACACCTACTGGCAGTGTAAGTACACACCCTACCTCTACCACTCCCTGCTACCTCACATGAGTGTAACACCTACTGGCAGTGTAAGTACACACCCTACCTCTACCACTCCCTGCTACCTCACATGAGTGTAACACCTACTGGCAGTGTAACTAAACACCCTACCTTCACACTCCCTACACACAAGTGTGTATCTCACTGTAGGAATACAATGAACCTTCACTTTAAAATCTACTAAGAAGTAACATGAGCCATGATATCAAAATACAGTGGACCCCCGAATAACGTAAAAACTTCATTCCAGAAGCCTGCTCAAGTGCCATTACCGAACGAATTTACTCCCTTAAGGAATAATGTCACGTAGGTTAGTCTATTTCAGACCCCCAAAAATACACTTCCACAAGCACTTACAATATTATACTTACATAATTGTACAATTTCCGGGGTGTTCGTTACTTGGGGGTCCACTGTACTCCAAATATTAAGAGGTCACTTATAACTGTCCTGGTCACGCTCACGGCACCAAGCTGGGCAGTCTGGCACTAACTTCCAGGAACAGTGAACCTCCATTGTTTCACTTCATTTCACATTTTTGTACTTTTTTGATAAACTATATTTACAAGAATTACCTCTGTCGAGTTCGATTCAGTTAAAAGTCTCTTAAGAGAGTGGGGAGGAGGTAATTATGTATGATGCGAGGGATAGGAAGGTAGCTCCAGATCCTTGAATCAAGAGCCTTTGCCAGCTTGAAGGCACCATATAGATGAAATAACAGATAACACTTTGTAACACTATTAACTATTTTGGTCAGTAGTGGATATTATTTTCCATAGTACAGTGGACCCTCGGTTTTCGTTCACCTCCAAACTCGAACAATTCTGTAAGTGTATTTTCGTAAGTGCTTTTGTAAGTGTATTTTAGGGTGTCTGAAATTACTAATCTAATTTACATTTGTCTTTATGGGAACAAATTCGTTCGGAAACGGCACTCAAACAGCATTCTGGAAAGAATTTTCAACGAAAATCGAGGGTCCACTGTATTAGATGATTTGTGGCCATAAGACTGTCTACTGAATGCTGTATCAATTATTGTATTATTATATGTGATAAGTCACATGAGCAACACCTGGGTATCTTTATTTTGAAGACTTTTGCCCACCAGTGGCTTTATAAGTGTAATACAGAGATTAACTGAAGGTGTTGCAAGTGGAGACATTAGAAGAAGAGGTAATCAGTCCCTCAGCCTAGATGGAGAGGTTCACCAATACGTATAGTCTTGACAATTCTTAGCCATTACACACAAGACAATTATTACTGCACTGGTTTTGAGGGTATACAGATGTTATGAGCTGACATATATACTACTACACGTTATTTCCATTGTGGTCCTATAATCTCTTACGTGAAAAAATTATTTATTCTTCTTTCAACAAACCGGCCGTATCCCACTGAGGCCGGGTGACCCAAAAAGAAAAACAAAAGCTTCTCTTTTTAACTTTAGTAATGTATACTGGAGAAGGGGTTACTAGCCCCTTGCTCCTGGCATTTTAGTGGCCTCTTATGACACGCATGGCTTACGGAGGAAGAATTCTGTTCCACTTCCCCATGGAGATAAGAGGAAATAAACAAGAAGAAGAACTAGTAAGAAAATAGAAGAAAACCCAGAGAGGTGTGTATATATATGCTTGTACATGCATGTGTAGTGTGACCTAAGTGTAAGTAGAAGTAGCAAGACATACCTGAAATCTTAAATTTTATGGGACAGAAAAAGGACACAAGCAATCCTACCATCATGTAAAACAATTACAGGCTTTCATTTTATACTTACTTGGCAGGACGGTAGTACCTTCCTGGGTAGTTGCTGTCTACCAACCTACTACCACAGGATGGTAGTACCTCCCTGGGTGGATGCTGTCTACCAACCTACTACCACAGGATGGTAATACCTCCCTGGGTGGTTGCTGTCTACCAACCTACTACCACAGGATGGTAATACCTCCCTGGGTGGTTGCTGTCTACCAACCTACTACCTAGGAAAAATACTATTTATGCCTTATTAATTTCTCTAATCAGGTGAAAACGGCAATGGTGTGAAATTCTACTGCAGTAGTGGTCTGCTGTTTAACCGGGACACCTCGCAGTGTGATTTAGCTGTGAATGTGGACTGCACAGCAGAGGCCTGGGATGAAGGGTCATTCACCGAGACCACTTGTGTGGATCGCCGGAAGGACTGTGCTACCATCGCTACCAAGGGAGGATGCCAGTGCACCGAGACTAACTGTGATTGGCAGACTTTCGTCATGAAGAACTGTCCTAAAGCTTGTGGCACCTGCAATGGAGAACAGGATGTAAAAATGGCTAGGGAGCTTGATACTAACTTAAAAGTAAATGAAAGAAGTGGAAGCAAGGAGTCTGGAAGCAGCAGTCATGATACTGATGAAAATGAATGCCCTGTGCCTGATAATAGTGGGTCTGGAAGTAGTGAGTCCGGAAGCAGTGAGTCTGGAAGTAGTGAGTCCGGAAGCAGTGAGTCTGGAAGTAGTGAGTCCGGAAGCAGTGAGTCTGGAAGTAGTGAGTCCAGAAGCAATGAGTCTGGAAGTAGTGAGTCCAGAAGCAGTGAGTCTGGAAGTAGTGAGTCTGGAAGTAGTGGGTCTGGAAGTAGTGAGTCTGGAAGTAATGAGTCTGGAAGTAGTGGGTCTGGAAGTAATGAGTCTGGAAGTAGTGGGTCTGGAAGTAATGAGTCTGGAAGTAATGGGTCTGGAAGTAGTGAGTTTGGAAGTAACGAGTCTGGAAGTAGTGGGTCTGGAAGTAGTGAGTCTGGAAGTAACGAGTCTGGAAGTAGTGGGTCTGGAAGTAATGAGTCTGGAAGTAGTGGGTCTGGAAGTAATGAGTCTGGAAGTAGTGAGTCTGGAAGTAGTGGGTCTGGAAGTAATGAGTCTGGAAGTAGTGAGTCTGGAAGTAGTGGGTCTGGAAGTAATGAGTCTGGAAGTAGTGGGTCTGGAAGCACCGAATCTAAAACCACAGAAGTTGTAACCAACCAACCTACAACCACACAACCTATAACTACCCTGCCTACAACCACACCTGTAACTACCGAGCCTACAAAAACCACACCTGTAACTACCCAGCCTACAAAAACCACACCTGTAACTACCCAACCTACAACAACCACACCTGTAAGTACCCAACCTACAACTACCAAACCTGTAACTACCTTACCTACAACAACTACACCTGTAACTACCCAACCTACAACCACCAAAACTGTAACTACCCTACCTACAACAACTACACCTGTAACTACCCAACCTACAACCACCAAAGCTGTAACTACCCTACCTACAACAACTACACCTGTAACTACCCAACCTACAACCACCAAAACTGTAACTACCCTACCTACAACAACTACACCTGTAACTACCCAACCTACAACCACCAAAGCTGTAACTACCCTACCTACAACTACACCTGTAACTACCCAACCTACAACCACCAAAGCTGTAACTACCCTACCTACAACTACACCTGTAACTACCCAACCTACAACCACCAAACCTGTAACTACCCAACCTACAACTACACCTGTAACTACCCAACCTACAACCACCAAACCTGTAACTACCCTTCCTACAACAACTACACCTGTAACTACCCAACCTACAACCACCAAACCTGTAACTACCCAACCTACAACAACTACACCTGTAACTACCCAACCTACAACCACCAAACCTGTAACTACCCTTCCTACAACAACTACACCTGTAACTACCCAACCTACAACCACCAAACCTGTAACTACCCTTCCTACAACAACTACACCTGTAACTACCCAACCTACAACCACCAAACCTGTAACTACCCAACCTACAACCCCACAACCTGTAACTACCCAACCTACAACCCCACAACCTGTAACTACCCAACCTACAACCCCCAAACCTGTAACTACCCAACCTACAACCACACAACCTGGAACCACCCAATCTAGTGGTAATATAACGATTGATGGATGTAGCATCAACTGTACTCTTGGAACATATCATCGTCACCCCAGCGACTGTCATAAGTTCATTCAGTGTGCTCCTTATGGACCCCAAGAAATGCCTTGTGCTCCGGGCACTGTCTGGGTTCAGGAAAAACATATTTGTGACCATGAATCACTATCAGAATGTGTTACTGGCACATACTTGACTCCTGATGGTCAGTCATGCGGTAGTAGTAATGTAACGATTGATGGATGTGTCATCAACTGTACTCTGGGAACATATCATCGTCACCCCAGCGACTGTCATAAGTTTATCCAGTGTGCTCCTTATGGACCCCAAGAAATGCCTTGTGCTGCGGGCACTGTTTGGGTTCAGGAACAACTTATTTGTGATCATGAATCCCTATCAGAATGTATTACTGGCACATACTTGACTCCTGATGGTGAGTTATGTGGAGAAGGAGGTGGTGATGATGGTGGTGATGATGTTGGTGATGATCCATGTGAACTTGTCTGTCCAGAAGAATCAGGTCTGTTTTCCCATCCACAAGATTGCACAAAATGGGTCCACTGTGCACACAATCAACCTTTCGTCAAGACTTGCCCCTTTAAACTCCACTTCAACCCTTTGTTGAGGGTGTGCGACTGGCCCAATACAGCAAACTGCCAAGCCTCTCTTGATTCAGGTTGCGCTGTTCCTGACCCCATTATCCCAACAGAAGAACCAAATCCAAAGCCAGAAATCTGTGACTGTGACTGTTGCCTACGGCCTCACCCAGATGACTGCACTGCCTACTACTACTGCGAGGTACCCCAAACTGATTTATCGTACTGTACTATGAAACATCTTTTCACTTGCTGGATATTTTTCACAGATACTATGTTTTTCTACAGAAAGCTATCTTATAAAGATTCTCTATATAGTGTGATTATTGGTGAATAAAACTGTAAAAAGTGCATTCAAATTAAGCAGCATAAAGGAAACTCTTCATAGTATATGCTGTTCAATTTTATATGTGCTCTTTAAGTTGCATTTGCAAAAATAATTGCATGACAAATGAACTTTATAGGAAAGGTTACTGTATATCCATATCTAATTTATGGAAAGAAACAAATATATCAGTGTAGAAGTATCTGTAGTGGTGAAAGATATTTTTTATTTAAAAAAATTGAACATGACATTATATATCTCTACCAACAGGGAGCAAAATGCGACTTACTGGAAAATTGTGTAGAAATTTTCAAGTTGATGCATGTTAGCAATCAGGGTGACTGCTTCTCAGTCTTTCACCAAAAAAAAAAAAAAAAAAAAAAAAATTGGGACAGGACCTGTATGATGATATTTTGGTTAGTCCTGGAGCACAGTCAAGTCGCAACAGCTGTGACTTGAAAATGGTATAGGAAGGACCAAAACATTATCGTGAAGTGCAGGATTTTGGTGTATTGTTCCAGCCATGGTACTGTGAGTTTTATTTATTTCTCAGAATGGATCCAATGCAGAGTTCCTAACCTGCACGGAGGGGCTGGTGTTCCATCCTGACATAGCCCAATGTGTGCTGCCAGAGGCCTACCCAGAGTGTCAGCCAGAGAAGCCTCCCACTTGTGACCCAACCTGCGAGTGTCTCTACCCTGCTGAAGGCTGTACTGAGTACTACAAGTGTAAGTCATGACACTCACAACTGTACTTTATATAAGTTTAAGTTATAACAGCCACAGCTGTACTCAATACAAGTATGTATAAGTCATAATAGTTACACCTGTACTCAGTACAAGTGTAAGTCATAACAGTTACAGCTGTACTTAATACAAGTGTAAGTCATAAAAGTAACAGCTGTACTTAATACAAGTGTAAGTCATAATGGTTACAGCTGTACTTAATACAAGTGTGAGTCATAATAGTTACAGC
Source organism: Cherax destructor (assembly GCA_009830355.1). Classification (NCBI taxonomy): domain Eukaryota; kingdom Metazoa; phylum Arthropoda; class Malacostraca; order Decapoda; family Parastacidae; genus Cherax; species Cherax destructor. The sequence goes on from WNWK01013554.1 coordinate 38,457, forward strand.
TGTACTTAATACAAGTGTAAGTCATAATAGTTACAGCTGTACTTAATACAAGTGTAAGTCATAATGGTTACAGCTGTACTTAATACAAGTGTGAGTCATAACAGTTACAGCTGTACTTAATACAAGTGTGAGTCATAACAGTTACAGCTGTACTCAATACTACAATCACAGCCACACAAAGTAAAACCAGCCAAACTGTTCTACACAAACAATGATACAAAATAGTCGTCAACAGAAGTAAAAAGGCAGCTGACTAATTTTTTTTTTTTTCAACAAGTCGGCCGTCTCCCACCGAGGCAGGGTGACCCAAAAAGAAAATACTTTCATCATCATTCAACACTATCACCACCATACATAATCACTGTCTTTGCCGAGGAGCTCAGATACGACAGCTGAGAATTGTCCCTCCCAGCTGTCACTATCCCAGACCCCTCCTTTAAAGTGCAGGCATTGTACTTCCCATTTCCAGGACTCAAGTCCAACTAAATCAATTAACTTGTTTCCCTGAATCCCTTCACACAATGTTACCCTGCTCACACTCCAACAGATCGTCATGTCCCAAAAACCATTCGTCTCCATTCACTCCTATCTAACATGCTCACACATGCTTGCTGGAAGTCCATGCCCCTCGCCCACAATACCTCCTTTACCCCTTCCCTCCAACCTTTTCTAGGACGACCCCTACCCCGCCTTCATTCCCCTACAGATTTATACGCTCTCCAAGTCATTCTACTTTGATCCATTCTCTCTAAATGACCAAAACACCTCAACAACCCTTCTTCAGCCCTCTGACAAATACTTTTAGTAACTCCACACCTTCTCCTAATTTCCACATTCCGAATTTTCTGCATAATATTTACACCACACATTGCCCTTAGACAGGACATCTCCACTGCCTCCAGCCTCCTCCTCGCTGCAGCATTTGCAACCCATGCTTCACACCCATATAAGAGTGTTGGTACGACTATACTTTCGTACATTCCCTTCTTTGCCCCCATGGATAACGTTTTTTGTCTCCACAGATACCTCAACGCACCACTCACCTTTTTTCCTTCATCAATTCTATGGTTAACCTCATCCTTCATAAACCTATCCGCTGACACGTCAACTCCCAAATATCTGAAAACATTTACTTCTTCCATAATCCCTCTCTCCAATGTGATATCCAATTTTTCTTAATTTAAATCGTTTTAAGATGCAGTTTATTCTGTGGCATAAAGCATCTGATTTTTATATGACCATCTTGTCTAGTGCCTTTTTTAATTACTGTGCAACATTTTTAAGAATTTTTTATCATAGGTAATGGTGATGGTGTGCCTGTGAAGCATGAGTGTTATGGAGGCCTCTATTTCAACGACGAGAAACATACCTGTGACTTCCCGGAGAACGTGTCGTGTGGGCAGCGTAAAGCCAGTCACCTTGTACCCCTACGTCATGAGTAAGTTATTTCAGTGACCCTCATACCTAGGACAACTACCCGTACATTACAAGTAGGTCACTTTTGTGACCCCTAAATCGAGGATGACCACAAACAGATAATTTCAGTGGGCTCCAAATCTAGGATGACCACAAATAGGTAATCTCAGTGGGCCCCAAATCCAGGATGACCACAGATAGGTCACTTCAGTGGGTCCCAAATCCAGGATGACCACAGATAGATCACTTCAGTGGGCCCCAAATCCAGGATGACCACAGATAGGGCACTTCAGTGGGCCCCACTACTAGAATTACCATGCTTACTTAGAATACAAGTTAATTCAGTGAGCACTACAAAATATGCATTCATCCAGTTCTCCATTTCTTTATCTTTTAGCTATGACAATCAGCAAAGATTTTTTTTGCTCATTCTGAACATAAATGGGTCATACAGTACCTGGGGTATGAGAGTTAATCAGATTTGATTGAAAAAATGAAAACTTAGTTTTAAATTTCTGGCACCAGGCACTTTTCCCTTGAAGGTCTTAGAAAATACTGGCTTCATAAAATATTAATGTTTTATAAAAGATAAAGCATTAACCCTTAAACAGTCCAAATGTATACGTTATATACGTTCTTACCGCTACTGCCCCGAATATTTCGATTTTTTTTTTTATATAAATGAAGAGCACATTTTTTAAAGTGTTATAGGATAAAAAAAAAATCTAGGGTCAGTAGTTACCGAGATATGAGGTGGAGAAGTTGGCACTGGATGCTCACCTGACAGCAACAGGAGTCCTGCCGCTTGGAGAATTGTTGCCGATATACCTTTTTTCTCTTTTTTTATTATTTTATATAATTTATAGTAGTTCTTGTGATTTCATAGCCAATCTGTGTTCTGACAGTAATATTAGGTACTGAAATTGTACTCAAATAATAATAATAATAATGATAATAATAATAATAATAATAATAATAATAAAAATAATAATAATAATAATAATAATAATAATAATCCTTATAATAAATTTCCCTTGAAGCACTATGTAAGATATGTGTCACTGCCTTATCTCATCTCATCTCATCTTCACTAATGATGACTGGTGACATTTGATGAGGGGTAAGGGTAGTCTTATCTCTTCTTATCAGTCCAGTAATTACAGTGATGGCATTTGATAAGCTTACACTGCTTCGCTTTATTTGTTACTCAAACTTGTCTGTCTGTTCTGTATGTATCTGCCTGTCTGTGTATCTGTCTTTCTGTCTGTCTGTGTGTGTGTGTCTTTCTGTCTGTCTATGTGTCGTCTCCTTTCCTTTCTGTCTGCTTGTCTCAGAAAGTAACTCATGAACCAAATGGTATTATGCAGATCACAAGCACAGTATAACACTTTGTCTGGATTTTTTGAGTTATCCTAGGTAATTTACACTAGGTATAATTGTATTTACATATGTGTTCCTGTGAGATAGAGACAGATAGAGACAAAGAGACAGATAGATACAGACAGACAGATGGATACAGAGACAGCCAATCAGGTACCCAGCTGGCAAGCCAGCTGCTGGAAGCCAGGTGGCCAGGTGGCCAGGTGGCCAGGCAGCCAGCTGGACTGCCAGCCTGCCGACATCACTTTCCACTTAAAAGGGGAGTGTTAATATAACATGACATCAGTGAATCCTTGGTGTTTGCTCTAGCTGGCGCTCAATTTAACTGGTGCTCCCACAAGGTACTAAGTGGTCCCAGATTTTTTTTAATATGGCACACACCGAGTGTTAGGACCCATTCTATGCTGACCAGGCATCTCAGGCCAAATTTGGAGGCATGAAAAATAAAACGTAAATATACGTTTGGGGCAGTAGTGGTAAGAACGTAGATATACGTTTGGACCGTTTAAGGGTTAAAGGAGCAAAGGAGGTTTTGTGTGCGAGGGACTTAGACTTCCAGCAAGCGTGCCTGAGCGTGTTAGATAGGAGTGGGTGGAGGCAAATGGGTTTTATGACTTGACGTGCTGTTGGAGTGTGAGCAAGGTAACATATATGAAGGGACTCAGGGAAATTGGTTAGCCAGATTTGAGTCCTGGTGGTGGGAAGTACAGTGCTTTCACTCTGAAGGAAGAGTGGTGGTGGGAAGTACAGTGCCTGCACTCTGAAGGAAGAGTGGTGGTGGGAAGTACAGTGCCTGCACTCTGAAGGAAGAGTGGTGGTGGGAACTACAGTGCCTGCACTCTGAAGGAAGAGTGGTGGTGGGAAGTAGTGCCTGCACTCTGAAGGATGGGTGGTGGTGGGAAGTAGGGAAGTACAGTGCCTACACTCTGAAGGAAGAGTTATGGTGGGAAGTACAGTGCCTGCACTCTGAAGGATGGGTGGTGGTGGGAAGTACAGCTGCCCTGAAGGGGTGGGCACTGCCTTTGAAGGAAGAGTGGTGGTGGGAAGTACAGCCTGCACTCTGAAGGAAGAGTGGTGGTGGGAAGTACAGTGCCTGCACTCTGAAGGAAGAGTGGTGGTGGGAAGTACAGTGCCTGCACTCTGAAGGAAGAGTGGTGGTGGGAAGTACAGTGCCTGCACTCTGAAGGAAGAGTGGTGGTGGGAAGTACAGTGCCTGCACTCTGAAGGAAGAGTGGAGATATGTTGCAGTTTTTAAACTGTAGTATAGGAATGCCTCTGGCAAGACAGTGAATAACTCTGAAAGTGTTTCTCCTTTTTTTGGGTCACCCTGACTTGGTCGGAAATGGCCAATGTGTTAATAAAAAAAAAAATACAGTGGTACCCCAAGTTTCGTACTGGTCCCAACTCGAACAATTATGTAAGTGTATTATTGTAAGTGCTTTTGTAAGTGTATTTTTGGGGGTCTGAAACAGACTAATCTAATTTACATTATTCCTTATGGGAACAGATTCATTCGGTAACGGCACTCAAACAGCCTTCTGGAACGAATAAAGTACAAAACTCGGGGTATCACTGTATAATAGTTTATTCAAAGGCATATCTTAAATATATTTTCATTGATGATTATAATGAAAAAGAATTTAGTATACCATTTTTGTCCCCTGTTAATCATTATATTCAATAATTTTCAGCTAAGGACTAACTAGAGGAAGCCATGGATGAGGATGAGAGTTCCTTGTAATGTTGACTTGTCTGCTGGCTAATGTATCATCATGGAGTGCTGCTCCCACAAGACTAAATAACAGACACATGTATCCTCAGCTGGTTCATAACCTGAGCAAACTCTTAGCATGACCAGGAGGAGAAACGGAAAATTAGCAGAGCTTAAAATTGATTATCAGCCAACAGTATCATAGAGACTAGGTCTATAGGCCTAATATATAAGTATAAATAGCCTAATACCAATGCTGAATGATGCAGTAAATTGTCTTTTAATTTATTATGATAGCATGTCAACATATATTAAGTTTTGTATAGGATTAAAAAAACTTATACAAAAAAAAGTAGGAAAATGTACTAAAGTACATATTATATAATTTATCAAAAACATTTTATACAGATAAATTACAATATTATTTAAATCTAAAGAGTATATGTAATTTAATAAATTTTTTTGATGCAGAAAGCAATTTTTATTACATTCCTGAGGAAGTTCTAAACCTGTAGGGTTCATACAGTGCCTGATGCATTGGAGGTAAGCAAGTTCAATCCAAGGAAGAGGAAAGATCCCAATTCTTTGGATGAAGAGCCCTTCACCAGCATCAGGGCACCTTCTCGAAGGGTTGAGAGACAGAAAAGACAGCAATTCTGCCAGAGTGCAAAATATTTAACAAGCTTCAAATTCTCATAGACAACACAGCAGTAACTTCTTGGGTGGCTGCTGTACCCATGTACTATATACTACTATGTACTCTATACTACTACCAATGTACCACACTGTATTTACTTACAAGTACGTATGTACTTGATCTCCACAGGGAAGTGGAGAAGAATCCTTCCTCTGTAAGTGATGCATGTCAAAAGAGGCGACTAAAATGATGGGAGTAAGGGGCTAGTAACTCCTTCTGTATAAATTACTATATCTCACAAGAAGAAAGCTTAGTTTCTTTTTTTTTTGGGTCACTCTGCCTTGGTGGTAGATGGCCACTGTGTCAAAGAAAAAAAGAATTAATTGCCTGTCATAAGAGATACAGTACATTAGTGTAACATCTGTTACTTCAAACAGCTACTTCACATACACTGAGAATGTTCAGACTCAGAAGGATGAGACACAACCATGGGTCACAAGGCATTAAGATGAGACACGGCAGAAACCATCTTAGAAATGAGGAAAGTGCAGCCATTGCTTTGAAATCACTGAAAGATGATGTTTAAACAGGAAAAAAAGTTTTTTAATTCCCTGACATTAGTTCAACATTCACTAATACTACTGAAACAGAGTAAAGAAAGAAAGTCAGGAGACTGACAGCTCAAACATGATACTTACTGAGGAAACTGACTCATCAGAGGGTAATTTATATTTTTGTTTATTAGTTAGTGTTAAACACATAGGGGGTTACACAGCACCTAGGGTATGGGAGGCAATTATGTTTGATCCAAGGAAGGAAAAGGTAGCTTGAATTGAAAATGGAATTTTTTTTTGGGAATTATTGGTAAATAATATGTATGAATATTCATTACTGAATGTTTTATCAAGTGCTACACACTTTCCCTTTGCTGATTTACTAGCAGATTCAAACCATCAAAAGTATAGATAACTAAAAAGAGAATACAGGTCATCAATTTACAATTGCTATAAATCACAAATATCTACAGTCCCAAACAGGACACCGAGGAACCAATTAAAATTCCATAACTTCCGAGCAATTATACACAAATGTGAATCGATCATTCTATGTAGTATAATATTTTCTATACAAACAATTTGTTAGTACTCTGACATACAGTCAGCTTTCTTATGAAGCTCTTCTAGTGTGATTTTCGAAATGCGATTGAAAGAGTCCATCCATAATTAAATAGCACGTACTATAAGGGCATTACCACATGCTACTCTGTTTTGGATGTGGTATTTATTCAATCCCATTTACAGAATCACTATACTGTATAAAGGAGCTTCATAAGATAGCTGACCACCAGGAACACAACTCATTTGTAAGTTGGAGACCTGTACAAAGTACAGTGGACCCCTGAGTTTCGGTCATAATTCATTCCAGAAGGCTGCTGAAGTGCCATTACCGAACGAATTTACTCCCTTAAGGAATAATGTCAAGTAGGTTAGTCCATTTCAGACCCCCAAAAATACACTTACAAAAGCACTTACAATATTACACTTACATAACTGTTCGATTTCCGAGGTGACCGAAACTCGGGGGTCCACTGTATTCATACAACTATGTGGAATATGTATAAAGTTTAAGGCTCTTACACAAATAACCACCTGACGATGTTTCGATCTGACTTGCACCATTAAGTAGTGACTAGTTAATAGTCCAAGTCAGACCAAAACATCATCATAGTTTCTTTCTTCTATGTGCGGGTTATTTGTGTACTGTTCCAGTCACGGTATTGTTACTTTTTATTCTTTAAACGTTCTTCTTTTCAGCTCCTTGTTCGAGAATCATCTCCTCCTTCATTCTTAGTTCTTCCTCCAGTTCGTTAATACGTGACTTGGCTTCCATTAATTCAGCTTTGCAATTCTTACTGGAATCTGTTGATGCCTGTTAAAATAAAAATTGCTGATTAGGATAGCAGTATTACATGACTGAGATATGTTGATGTCTTGATCATTGTCCGTATATCAAATGTTGACTACCTTCACTTGGTATGATAGCATGTCAACATACAGTGGACCCCCGAGTTACGATCACCTCGGAAATTGTACAATTATGTAAGTGTAATATTGTAAGTGCTTTTGTAAGTGTATTTTTGTGGGTCTGAAATGGACTAACCTACTTGACATTATTTCTTAAGGAAGAAAATTTATTCGGTAATGGGACTTGAGCAGGCTTCTGGAATGAATTTTGTTCGTTACTCGGGGGTCCACTGTATATTAAGTTTTTTGCTTCAAAGTTCCATGAGACAGCAGCAGATGCTCCTCTTGTTGCCCCAGAGTCCTGCTCATGAAACAATTCCTACTGACACTTATTACAGCATAAGCAATCCTTTGTCAAAATTATTTATAGCATTCAAAAAACTTATATAAAAAAAAGTAGGAAAATGTACTAAAATACGTACAGTGGAGCCTCGGTTTTTGTTAAAAATTCTTTCCAGAATGCTGTTTGAGTGCCAATACCGAACAAATTTGTTCCCATAAGGACAAATGTAAATTAGATTAGTCGTTTCAGACCCCCAAAAATACACTTACAAAAGCACTTACAAAAATACACTTACATAATTGTTCGAGTTTGGAGGTGAACGAAAACCGAGGGTCCACTGTATTATATAATTTATCATTGGAAGGTTATAATCCTGGTCAGGTGTTGGAAGCTTGTAGTGTTGCACATCTTGCAAGAGTTGGGTGGGGAACATGCCAACAGTTTGAAGAATCTTACTCTAGTTATCATACACTAGCACTGAAAATTCAAAACTGGCTGGATGTTTGTACACTTGATAAAGTTTAATTCTGAACATAACAGTGTAATATTTTTTTTTTCAACTAACTGGATGTATCTCACCAAGGCAGGGTGACTTAATAAGAAAATTTTTTCTTTTTAAATTTAGTAATGTATACAGGAGAAGGGGTTACTAGCCCCGTGCTCCCGGCATTTTAGCCGCCTCTTACGACACGCATGGCTTACGAGGAAGAATTCTGTGTAACAAAGTTTTTGCTTCAAAAATAGTGCTTTATGCTAATAAGACACAATACAGTGGACCCCCGAGTTTCGTAAAAACTTCACTCCTGAAGTCTGCTCAAGTGCCATTACCGAACGAATTTACTCCCTTAAGGAAAAATGTCATGTAGGTTAGTCTATTTCAGACCCCCAAAAATACTTTTCCGCAAGCACTTACAATATTATACTTACATAAATGTACGATTTCCGGGGTTTACGAAACTCGGGGGTCCACTGTATGCAGTTTATGGCATTTTACTGAGATGTTTTCTCCACCAGAGACTTTATTAATTCTTACAGAAGTGATAAATTCCTTGGTGGTAGAAACATGTCAATAATATGCCATACACTGCATATCATGTCTTATACTTGTTGGTATATACAGTGGACCCCCGGTTTACGTAATTAATTCGTTCCAGAATGCTGTTCAAGTGCCGTTACCAAACGAATTTGTTCCCATAAGGAATAATGTAAATTAGATTAGTCCTTTTAGACCCTCAAAAATACACTTACAAAAGCACTTACAAAAATACACTTGCATAATTGTTCGAGTTTGGAGCAGTACGTAATCCGGGGGTCCACTGTAAGAGTACCATTAATATACAAACATGATGCTTGTCTCACATCAATATTCCTATTAATCAATAGCTTACAAAATTTCAAACGAAATATTAGTGCTTATTGAGAATGTTTGCTAAAACTATATTAAATATACAATGGACCCCCGAGTTTCAATCACCTCAAAACTCGAACAATTATGTAAGTGTATTATTGCAAGTGCTTTTGTAAGTGTATTTTTTGGGGTCTGAAATGGACTAACCTACTTTACATTATTCCTTAACCCTTTGACTGTTTCGGTCGTATATATATATATATGTCTTACGAGCCAGTGTTTTGGACGTATATATACTCAAAAATTCTAGCGGCTTCAAATCAAGTGGGAGAAAGCTGGTAGGCCCACATGTCAGAGAATGGGTCTGTGTGGTCAGTGTGCACTGTATAAAAAAAATCCTGCAGCACGCAGTACATAATGAGAAAAAAAACCTCCGACCGTGTTTTTGGATTAAAACGCCGACTTTGAGGTGTATTTTCGTATAGTATTCATGGTTGTATTCTCTTTTTCGTGGTCTCATTTGATAGAATGAAAAACATATTACATAAATAGAGATGATTTTGATTAGTTTCATGAAGAAAACGACCTTGAAATTGAGCTCAAAGTAGTGGAAATGTTCGATTTTTGCCAATGTTCAAGAGTAAACAAATCACGCCACGCATCCAATACACGTCAACTGGTGAGTCTAATTTTATTTCACAAGTGCACTGATAATATTTATATCGTTTTTACAATAATGCAGTAGTCTGCATAACAGTAAATCTTCTATTTTTTGTGTGAATAAAAAATCAAAATAGAAAGCAAGAGTAATATAAGAGGGGCCTAAAGACATGACTAATGAACAGAGAAAATCTTATTTTAGTGCTAGGAATGTCTGCATTGTTTATTCTGGACCCTATTTTGAAATTGACATCTTTTTTATTTTGCATGAAATTGGCCAAATTGCCAATTTCTGACCACTTTATTGGGTAGTTGAAATTGGTAAATTGGCGGTTTCTTGTACTCAATCAATAGACCAAATGGAGTTCTAAAGAAATAGCTATGAGTTTGGTCGACTGGAACAATGGAATTGGCCGAAAATAGGGCTCAAAGTCAGCGAAATCGCCGATGCGTATATATCACCAAGATCACTAAATTCGCGAGAGCGTAATTCCATATGTTTTCCATCAAATTTTGTACTTTTGGTGTCATTACCATCAGGAAAAGATTCTCTATCATTTCATAAGAAAAAATATTTTTTTTTTTTAGAATATTTTGCGACATAGAATGACTCTTTTAGAAATGGGCTTGCGACAGTCAAAGGCTTAAGGGAGCAAATTAGTTAGGTAATGGCACTTGAACACAATTCTGGAACGAATTATGGCCGAAACGCGGGGGTCCACTGTATTCTGGTTTCAGAATTTTTAACAAGTCATTAAGTACATCTATCAAAGATATATTATGTGAAGAATCTGAAATTCTACTTTATCATTATTATTACACTCATGGAGAAGTGCTAAACCCATACAGCATGTGGGAAATACGAAACAAACTGTTATGGTCCAAGGAGGCAGAGGGCAGCTTAAATTTCTTGGATCAATAATCCTTCACCAGCCTCAAAACACCTTTCCATTAAATGAAAAATAACCACTGTGAAAAATTAGTGAATTTCCAAGCACTTTCGTTATTTCACACACGTGAGAAATAACGAAAGTGCTTGTAAATTCACTATTTTTTTCACAGTGGTTATTTTTCATATTGTGGTATCACCTGTTTACAGTGATCTGATTGCATCAATTCCATTAACCCTTTCGGGGTCGGTGCCGTACTAGTACGTTTTACGAGCAGGGGTTGGTGCCGTACTAGTACGCCCAAATTCTAGCGGCCTCAATTTAAGCAGAAAACGTCTGGTAGGCATACATATGAAAGAATGGGTCTGTGTGGTCAGTGTGCGCAGTATAAAAAAAATCCTGCAGCACACACTGCATAATGAGAAAAAAAAACGGACCGTTTTTTTTTATTAAAACAGCGACTTTGCAGTCGATTTTCGTATGGTATTTATTGATGTATTCTCGTTTTCTTGGTCTCATTTGATAGAATGGAAGATATATTACAGAAATAGAGATGATTTTGATTGGTATGACAATGACAAGTACCTTGAAATTGAGCTCAAAGTAGCGAAAATGTTCGATTTTTGACGATGTTCAAGAGTAAACAAATCACACCATGCATCCAATACACATCAACTGGCGAGTCTTATATTCATGCACAAGTGCTCTGATATTATTTATACCATTTTTACAATGATGCAGTTGTATACATAACAGTAAATCTTCTATTTTTGTGTGAGAATAAAAATTCAAAATGGAAAGCAAAAGTAATGAAACAGGGGCCTGGAGACGTGGCTAATGAACAGAGAACATGTTATTTTAGTGCCAGGAATGTCTGCCTTGTTTACTCTGGACGCTATTTTGAAATTGGCATCGTTTGAAATTTGTGTGAAATTGGAAAAAAATGCCATTTTCTGACCACTATTTTGGGTAGATGAAATTGGTAAATAGGCGGTTTCTTGTACTCAATCGATAGAAGAAATGGAGTTCTAGCGAAATAGCTATACAGTGGTCCCTCGGTTTTCGTGCATCTCCAAACTCGAACATTTATGTAAGTGTATTTTCGTAAGTGCTGTTGCAAGTGTATTTTTGGGGGTCTGAAATAGACTAACCTACGTGACATTATTTCTTAAGGAAGTAAATTCGTTCGGTAATGGCACTTGAGCAGCATTCTGGAACGAATTTTCGGCGAAAACCGAGGGACCACTGTAATTGTAGGAGACTGAAACATTGGAATTTGTCGAAAATAGGGCTCGAATTGGGTGAAATCGCCGATGCGTCAGTGTCATAGATACCGCGAACTTCGCGAAAGCATAATTCCGTTAGTTTTCGATCAAATTTCATAATTTTGGTGGCGTTATGATTGGAAAAAGATTCTCTATCATTTCATAAGAAAAAATGTATTTTTTTTTTCCAAAAAATTTTCGACCCCAGAAACACGTTTCCGAGAAGACCTGTCGACCCCCAAAGGGTTAAATATAAAAGAAGCTACAATAATCTTAGAAACCAACCTTATATACCAGGGATGATCGATCCTCAGGTGATAAGTAATAACCAGCAGTCAGGAATATCCTCTCTAGTTCCTTTTGGTATCCCTGAAATATCATAAACTACATTTAAAATGTTCCCAGACATTTATCTAGGATGACTGTAAACAATTCTAAGACATGAACACTCTAGTAACTCTAGTAGGTGGCAATCCATCTTCTGGTTCCGCTCTTACTCTTGACAATTATTGCCATATATCTGGTACTCCTTGGAGTGGTGACTGCCTCCTTCCTCCATAAATTAAATAAAAAAGACGAATTCCAACATCACCAACTTCTATTGTGGTCTGAGGTGGATCTTAAACTGATGGAAGAAAATTCACATCACAGTGGAACCCCCACATATCTGCTGATTCGGTTTCCGCGGTTTCAATTATCCATGGTTTACCGTGGCCAAAAAATAACCATTAATTTTGCTTAATTAATAATGGCCTCAAAGCATAAAAGTAGTGACAGTGGCAGTTCTTCAAAGCCTAAGAGAACTCAGGAAGTGCTTTTCATCAGTGAAAAAGCGCTAATTCTCAACTTATTGTGTATAATCTATCAATTAAACTTTATCATATGTATGTACGTAAATGAAAAATGACATATACAGTGGACCCCCGAGTTACGAGCATAATTCATTCCAGAAGGCTGCTCAAGTGCCATTACCGAATGAATTTTCTCCCTTAAGGAATAATGTCAAGTAGGTTAGTCCATTTCAGACCCCCAAAAATACACTTACAAAAGCATTTACAATATTACACTTACATAATTGTACGATTTCCGAGGTGCTCGTAACTCGGGGGTCCACTGTACCTATAGGGTTCGCTACTATCCATGGTTTCGGGCACCCGAGATCAAGGTAGGTCTTGGAACGTATCCCCGCAAATACAGGGGGGTCTACTGTATTTCTGTACTACTGAATGTGGGTTACTTGCTTTTATTCCTCATATGATCAGTATATAGCTCACTCAATAAGATAAAAAAGTGTGGTCCAGCAGTCCTGAGATGGGTGGGAGGTTTAGCAATGAAAGATTATGTGGGCAAAGATGAGTTTTAGGGCTCACTTGTGACAGGTTCAAATCTCACCTGTTCTGTGGTTTTTTATACCATTAATAATTTGCTACTGCACCTTCTTTGTCAGGAGACCATAATGTCTGTCGTACTCTGCGTCATCCCACCGAGTCTGCAGCTCAGGAGGGAGTCTGGGGTACACAGCCATTGCATTTTTTCCACATACATCTGGAGTTTCAAATTTAGCCATGTACCTAAAAAACAAAAGTGGTATTATTTTTATATTTACGGAGAAACATTAAACTCGTAGGAGTCATACAGCACATCTGGAAGAAAGGGTAATGAGATTTGATGAAGAAGAGGGCAGCTCTAATTCCCTGGATCAAAATAGCACCCCTGCTGAAGGCTAAGTAATCTGAAAAAGTCTAAATACAGTAGAACGTCATTTAGCACGATAGTTACGTTCCTGAAAAAGTCGTGTTAGATAATTTCGTGTTAACTAATTAAAAGAACTAATGGGAAAAATAGGGTTACGTTCCTGGGAGTCCCCAAAAAGCCAAACAAGTTTTTTTTAGACCAACAGATCTTACAAAAATAAAAGTGAATATGTAATTGTAGTTCATTATCGTGATGTATTATGTTGTTTTTACTGCTTAAGACTACAAATGTAATAGAAATAATAGTATTTACCTTAAATTGTGGGTGCTGGTGTTTGTGGATGATTGTGAAGAGAGTGGAGAGTTATGCTGTGGCCCTACTGGGCTGAGGTGGATAATAGAAGTTCTTGAACTGAAGTTGATGGTTGAACTGAGTGTCTAACTTTAAGTCAGTCAAGTCAGTCAGTCAAGCCATTCAGTAAGTCAGTCAAGCCATTCAGTAAGTCAGTCAAGCCATTCAGTAAGTCAGTCAAGCCATTCAGTAAGTCAGTCAAGTCATTCAGTAAGTCAGTCAAGTCATTCAGTAAGTCAGTCAAGTCATTCAGTAAGTCAGTCAAGTCATTCAGTAAGTCAGTCAAGCCATTCAGTAAGTCAGTCAAGCCATTCAGTAAGTCAGTCAAGCCATTCAGTAAGTCAGTCAAGCCATTCAGTAAGTCAGTCAAGTCATTCAGTAAGTCAGTCAAGTCATTCAGTAAGTCAGTCAATTCATTCAGTAAGTCAGTCAAGTCATTCAGTAAGTCAGTCAAGTCATTCAGTAAGTCAGTCAAGTCATTCAGTAAGTCAGTCAAGTCATTCAGTAAGTCAGTCAAGTCATTCAGTAAGTCAGTCAAGTCATTCAGTAAGTCAGTCAAGTCATTCAGTAAGTCAGTCAAGTCATTCAGTAAGTCAGTCAAGTCATTCAGTCAGTCAGTCAATTAAGTCATTCAGTCTGTCAAGTTAGTCAAGTCAGTCAGTCACACAAACTTATGTTTACATCTTTTTATGTGTACAAAGTAACACTTCATTACGGCCACGGGTTATGTCTTGTCTAATATCTTTGTTTCTTCGTTAATTCAAGATCAAAACACAATTCACTTTTATTCTTCACAAACACAGCTGGCTTGTAGCCAGGACTTCTTGACGCGTATGAAATGCGTACGAATGCTGGGATGGTGGGGTCCGTGGTGGCTGGGTAAGGCGGGTGGTGTCTGCTGAACCACAACAGTAGTAGTAACAAGACTGCTTGTGAGAATGGTTATTTGTTTTTCCTTCCCACAAACTGTAAGTAAGTTTATTCAGGTATACACAGATACAGTTACGAAGATTATCATACATAGCAGCATATGTGTAGAGAACCTAGGATAACCCAAAAAAGTCAGAGTGACAGTATTTCCATTGACTGACTTGGGTTATCCTAGGTTCTCTACACATATGCTGCTATGTATGATAATGTATGTAACTGTACTCACCTAATTGTGGTTGCAGGGGTCGAGACTCAGCTCCTGGCCCCGTGTATCTGAATAAACTTACAGTTTGCAGGAAGGAAAAACAAATTCCCTTTTCCTCAAAGCATGAGGATTCTTAGGCAGTAAATAACCATGCGCTCAAAATTTTTCCCCTCCTGCCGAACCGTGTAATATCATCTTTATGTCGTGTAAGATGATAATGTGTCACAAATCTTAAATCGTGCAATACTGGTAACGTGCAACATAATCTCGTGCTAAATGACATTCTACTGTAACAAAAAATTCTAGCTGCCTCAAATCAAGTGGGAGAAAGCTGGTAGGCCCACATGTGAGAGAATGGGTCTATGTTGTCAGTGTGCGCAGTATAAAAAAAATCGGGGAACCAGTGGTGCATTGTGGGAACACCATTTCAGTAGTCCTTGTTCAGCATCCCTAGCGGTAAGAAATATCTGACTCCGGGCGAATCTGGGACTCTTCTCTTCCCAAGTGATAGCTCTAACACAGATGGAAGTGTCAGTGAAGATGAATTTCATGGTTTTGAGGAGTTTGTGACCGAAAGCAATGCCCAGGATACTAGAAGGAAGAAAGAAAAAAGAATGAAAGAAAATAAGTAAGTAGGTAAGTAAGTAGGTTGGTAAGTAGGTAGGAAGGACTGTGGGGAAGAAGAGCATGGGACCCCATGGGTGTTGACAAGGCAGTGAGGGTGGTGAGTGATGGTATAATATGTCATTTTGACAGCAGCCACACCCTGACTCAGCATATTTATAAGTCCACACACTCACAACAACCAGCTTCCAGAAGCTAAATATCAGTTCTATGAAATGTCCAGTGACTATATATGCGTATATAAAAAAAACCAGAAGGAAAAAAGGATGGAAGGAGGAGATAAAAAGGAAGGAAGGACAAGAGGGAAAGGGAAAGGAAGGTAGGGGGGGGAATGTAGGAAGGAAGGAAGGTGGGTGGGAAGGAAGGTGGGGGAAAGGAAGGCGGGAAAGGGAAAGGGCGGGAAAAAGGGGGAAAAGGAAAAGGGAAAGGCGGGAAAGGGAAGGTGGGGGAAGGTGGAAGGAAGGAAAGAAAAAATGTTAGAAAGGAAAAAATTGGGGCTCAAAACAACCCAACTTCCAAAGCAAATGCTTCTATTAAGTGCCCAGTGATTATATATATTCAATGGTCCCCCGGTTAACGATGGCCCCCAAACTCGCCCAGAAAATATTTTTTTAACTGCTTTTGAAAGTGTTTTTTTGGGGTCTAAAGGACTAGTCTATTTTACATTATTCCTTATGGGGAAAAATTCGTTTGGTAATGGGACTTGAACAACATTTTGGTTAAAAAAATTGTTAACCAAAGGGACCACTTTTGAAACCAGAAGGAAGGAAAAGAGGAAGGACGAGATGAAAGGAAGGAAGGAATGTAGGAAGAAGGTGAAGGAAAGTAGGAAGGGAAGGAAGGAAGGAAGGAAGGACGGGAAAGATGACCCCAAACAACAACCAGGTTCCAAAACTTATAACGGGTTTTAGGCACGTATCCAGGGGACTATGTGTGTATATATAAAACCAGAAGGAAGAAAGGGAAGGATGAGATGAAATGTAGTAAGGAA
>WNWK01013555.1:0-54855 GCA_009830355.1 Cherax destructor
ACCAGTACCGCCACCACCACCACCACCAGTACCGCCACCACCACCACCAGTACCGCCACCACCCACCACCACCACCACCACCACCACCACCCGCCTCGCCTCTGCCTGACGACATCTCCATGAAGATTTATTACTGCATAATGTTTGCTCACATGAACAACGCAGCTCAACCAGGATCCTTCAACACATCGATAAACGACCTTCTTGCCCTCAACAAAATGCCAGCATTCAACTTCCCAACAAGTCCTCCTTCACCACCACCACCACCACCATCACCAACACCACCACCACCACCACCACCAACAAGTCCTCCTTCACCACCACCACCACCACCATCACCAACAAGTCCTCCTTCAGCTGAGATTTTAAAGATAATTCCAAAAGTTGTCAGTTTTGCTGCACCAGATGACTTGCAAAAATTGCTGATTGAAGATGACACTTGCTCTACTACAGCCTCCACCAATGAGCGTTCACCTCCACCTCGCACCACCACCACTACCGAGAACCAATCAGCTGCCTCCCTGCCAGTCAAGACACAGCCAGTCCCCACCAAAGAGAAGCCTTCATCTGATACTGCCACGAACCAATCACTGACTACCTCTACTATGCATACATCGACATCCACTTTACACCCGACTCCACAGTGGTATATTTCAGACCATTCTGGAAAAATATCCTGACTTTGCTCCCTGTAAATAAAGCATTGCCACGTGTGTACTCACCTAATTGTACTCACCTAATTGGGTTGCAGGGGTCGAGATTCAGCTCCTGGCCCCGCCTCTTCGCTGTCCGCTACTGGGTCTCTGCTCTCCCTGAAAGAGGACTTGCTGGGAAATTGTTGAAGGCAAGTTGTGTGTGTGTGTGTGTGTGTGTGTGTGTGTGTACTCACCTATTTGTACTCACCTATTAGTGGTTGCAGGGGTCGATGCATAGCTCCTGGCCCCGCCTCTTCCCTGATTGCTACTTGGTCCTCTCTCTCCCTGCTCCATGAGCTTTATCAAACCTAGTCTTAAAACTATGTATGGTTCCTGCCTCCACTATGTCGCTTTCTAGGCTATTCCACTTCCTGACAACTCTGTGACTGAAGAAATACTTCCTAACATCCCTTTGACTCATAGGAGTCTTCAACTTCCAATTGTGACCCTTTGTTTCTGTGTCCCCTCTCTGGAACATCTTGTCTCTGTCCACCTTATCTATTCCTCGCAGTATTTTATATGTCGTTATCATGTCTCCCCTAACCCTCCTGTCCTCTAGTGTCGTCAGGCCGATTTCCCTTAACCTTTCTTCGTAGGACAATCCCCTTAGCTCTGGGACTAGTCTTGTTGCAAACCTTTGCACTTTCTCTAATTTCTTGACGTGCTTGACCAGGTGTGGGTTCCAAACTGGTGCTGCATACTCCAGTATGGGCCTGAATGATTCCTTAGTGAGGTATTGGAACGCTATTCTTAGGTTTGCCAGCCGCCCGTATGCTGCAGCAGTTATCTGATTGATGTGTGCCTCAGGAGATGTGCTCGGTATTATACTCACCCCAAGATCTTTTTCTTTGAGTGAGGTTTGCAGTCTTTGGCCACCTAGACTATACTCTGTCTGCGGTCTACATTGCCCTTCCCCGATATTCATGACTTTACATTTGGCAGGGTTAAATTCAAGGAGCCAGTTACTGGACCAGGCTTGCAGCCTGTCCAGGTCTCTTTGTAGTCCTGCCTGATCCTCCACTGATTTGATTCTTCTCATTAACTTCACATCATCTGCAAACAGGGACACTTTTGAGTCTATCCCTTCTGTTATGTCATTCACATATACCAAAAACAGTACAGGTCCTAGGACTGACCCTTGTGGAACTCCACTCGTCACAGGTGCCCACTCTGACATCTCGACACGTACCATGACTCGTTGTTGCCTCCCTGTCAGATATTCTCTGATCCATTCAGTGCTTTTCCTGTTACGTGTGCCTGATCCTCTAGCTTTTGCATTAACCTCTTGTGAGGAACTGTGTCGAACGCCTTCTTGCAGTCCAAAAAAATGCAGTCTATCCACCCCTCTCTCTCGTGTCTTACTTCTGTTACCTTGTCATAAAACTCCAGTAGGTTTGTGACACAGGATTTTCCTTCCCTGAAACCGTGCTGGTTGTCGTTTATAAGCTTGTGTCTTTCTAGGTGCTCCACCACTCTCCTCCTGTTGATCTTCTCCATTACTTTGCATACTATACACGTCAGTGACACAGGTCTGTAGTTTAATGCCTTGTGTCTGTCTCCTTTCTTAAAAATTGGGACTACATTTGCCATCTTCCACGCCTCAGGTAGTTGCCCAGTTTCAATGGATGTGTTGAAGATTTGTGTTAGTGGCACACACAACATCTCTGCTCCCTCTCTAAGGACCCACGGAGAAATGTTGTCCGGTCCCACCGCTTTTGAGGTATCTAGTTCACATAGCAGCTTCTTCACCTCCTCCTCGGTTGTGTGTATTTCATCCAGCACTTGTTGGTATACCTCCCTATTCTGAATTCCTGGAGTCCTTCCTGTCTCTTGTGTAAATACTTCTTTAAATCTCATGTTGAGCTCCTCACATACCTCTTGGTCGTTTATTGTGAACTCCCCACCTTCCTTTCTCAGCCTGATTACCTGGTCCTTGACTGTTGTTTTCCTCCTGATGTGGCTATACAACAGCTTCGGGTCAGACTTGACTTTTGATGCTATATCATTTTCATATTGTCGCTGAGCCTCCCTTCTTACCTGTGCATATTCGTTTCTGGCTCTTCGGCTAATCTCTTTATTTTCCTGGGTCCTTTGTCTTCTGTACTTTTCCATTCTCTATTACACTTACTTTTTGCCTCCCTACACCTCTGGGTGAACCAAGGACTCGTTCTGGTCTTCCCATTACTTCTGTTTCCCTTGGGACAAACCTCTCTTCTGCCTCTTTGCATTTGGTTGTCACATATTCCATCATTTCTTTTACTGGTTTTCCTGCCAATTCTCTCTCCCACTGAACGTCTTGTAGGAAGTTCCTCATGCCTTGTAGTCCCCCTTTTGTAGTTTCGTTTCTTCCTTCCTATTCCTGCTCCCTCTCCACTTGTAGCTCAACTATATAATCAAAACACAGAACCAAATGATCACTAGCTCCAAGGGCCTTTCATACGTGATATCCTCGATGTCCGAACTACTCAAGGTGAATACTAGGTCCAGTCTTGCTGGATCATCCCCACCTCTCTCTCTGGTAGTGTCTCTAACATGTTGATGCATGAGGTTTTCCAGTACCACATCCATCATCCATCATCACATGTCGATTGAAAACTGGCCCTGTTGTATGTGCGTGTGTGTGTGTATGTATATATGTGTGTGTATGTGTATGTGTGTGTGTGTATGTGTGTGTGTATATGTATGTGTATATGTATATGTGTGTGTGACCCAACAATTAAAATTTGCACCAATAACTTATTACAGTTGTGGCCGGGTGTAGACTAATAGATTGCTCATTGCTTTATTATTTGTTCATGATTGCAACCATGTATAGATGTAAGTAAATTTACTTACATGATTCATTACCTTCGTATCGTATCATGACCGATAGGGATCGGTGAGATGGGAAGGAAGAAGGATGGAAAACTAGAAAAGGATGGGATGGTGTAGGAGGGAAGGGTAGGAAAGATCAGTGGCCCAACCACTGTAGAGCAAGTGGTACTGACGTACTGCAGGTGTTGATGGCGAGTAATCAGGGGCGATGAGATGTGACACCTATGTCGTGTCAGTATCATATATACACTTGTGTAGTGTATCTTTCCTCTTATACAGCTGGTCCCTTTGCGTGTCCCGCTGACGTCAGAGGCTGAGCGCATGTGCACAGCCTCTCATAGAGGCACTCGCTCACTATCGTTAGACCTACAGGCGAGACAGACGGTGTGGCTGGACTCTCCTTCACTTACTGTAAATATACCGTAACCATCCAACAAGGAGTATCTTTGACCTCCTATATATCTCTCTCAAGACCCACGCGACAAGTGGTGAACAGCGGTGTGCCGTAATTTTTATCGATTACGATGTTATAGAGAGATAGACTAGACAAGCAAGCAAACAGCCTCCAGACCGACCACGTTACCAGCTACTACATTCAAGAAGTCTACTTATCTACAGTATCTCCTGGTCAGCTAAGTGCCTTATTTATTAATTTTGCTAAAACCTACGAGGGGTTGACCCGGGTTTTGCAAATTCTGTACGAGTAAGCCAGTGAGGGGAGAGTCCCATTCAAGCCAGTAAAGCCACCACCAGTTACGTCAGCCTAGGCTTAAGCCAGCTTCTACCTTGCTGTGCTAATTTGTCACAAGATTCCAAGCCAGTCAATCTGTGTGAAAATATTCTACTAAGCCAGCAAGCCACTCTGCTGTCTGAGAAGTAAGCCACGTGAGTCCACGCATTTATACCACCTTTGTACTCCAGTGTATTGCTGTTCTGAGTACAATACCACCCCGTGGTATTCCTGGGTTATTCAAGCCACCCTGGGTTAAGTTCATGTAAACGGAGTAAGCCACAGGCGCACGCGGGAAGCAGTGTGGGCTAACCCTACCAGCCACCACCCCCCCACCACCCACGCTAAGGCAGACGCCTTAACCACGTGCATCCACCCACACAAAGCATTAAGTGTGGATTATTTCACCCTTAACTGGGTCCTGCAAGCAGTTTATTGGTTACGAACCAGGTCGAGCGTCCTGAGTGTGTTTCTTCTGAACTGTTGTGCCAACTGTACAAAGCCTCGGTTCGTAGTCCACCGGTTTATGCACATTACTTCTAGTTATCAACGAGTGGACCAGACCACCACCCCCACGCTTCAGTCACCGAGCTCCACCCTAGAGACATTTATTGTGTTGTTGTTTTATTTTTCAGATAATCTATAGACAATTTCGTGTGTTGAGACAATTTCTGCGATTTACATAAATTTTGAGTTATCCTAGGAAGTGTTCTGTGTTAAATTAATTATTTGCATTAATTTTTGATTTCACTAGTATTGTCTCTTGTTAATTATTGCGTTATAATTTCTGTGAATTTCGTTGTGTTACTAAGTATGCAGTAAGTACAGTTTTGTTAAAGTTATCTTGTGTTCCAATATTCCACCAAGTAGTAATTTTTAAAAGATTTTAAAATTTTTCCCCAGCATTTCCCATGTGTTGTTGAATTTTCTGTTTTGTTAATTATTGTGTTCCACCAAGTGTACTATCCCAGAGTTATTTTTTTTTTATTATCTTACCCTTGTTTGTTAATGTTTTAATTGTGTAATTAATTAATTTTGCTTGCCCCAGTAACTACATATTGTTTTCTCCTCCAAGCAATTTTTAACATTTTACCAGTAATATTCCCTGCTAATTCTTATGTGTTGCAGTCAGTGTTACTTATTCCCATTGCACCCAATATTGTTTTGTGTACTTGTTCTTTTTGTATAATGCTAATGTGCCTTCATTTTGCAGATTAGTGATTAAACTTACTGAATATATTATTTTGATCCTATAATTACTTGTTTATAGTCAACAAGAGTATGACTTTGTATGTGCAGTAAGTAACTGTTCTGTGCCTTGATGAGTATCTTCCAGCTAATGTAAGTGTTAATACCATTTTATTGTCATAAATTTCCATTTGTTTTTCATGTGTTTGAACAATTTCACTCTTAAGTTTGTTTAAAGTCAGTGTTTTTAGTAAATTGTTCAGTAACTGTTGTATTGAGTTACCTTGCTTTGCTTGCAATTAAGAGTAAGAGTGTTCAAACTATTTTATTTCTAATATCTTTGTGTTGTGTGAAAATAATTTACCCCAGTGTGAATTTTTTCAATCAGTCATTCCTGAAATTGATTTTGTGTAAAGTAAATTCGCCAGTATTCACCTTGTTTTATCAATTTTGTTGTGTTTAATTGCTCTAGTAACTTGTCATTTCCTAAGAGTAATAAGTAATATTCCAGTGAACTTCTAGAGATTCAAGCAGTAAAGTTACTTTAATTTTTTGCCAGTGAATATTCTATCGAATTGTTTTATCAGATTGTTGCTAGTGCCATAACCATTATTGAATTCTTTTAATTAATTGTGCATTTTATTCTTTTTATTGTGTTGCAATTTTGTTGATATTTAAAGAAAAGAAAACTCATTTTGCTGTTCAAGTTAAAGCTAGATTGTTTATCTTAGTGTGTTGAATTTTCTTGCCAAGTCAATTTCCAGTGAGTTATCTTTTCTTTAGTGTTATTGTGCTATTATCCGTGTTACTCATATACTTGTGTAAATTTTTGCTTTCAATTCGATTCTCGTTTAATTGCTCAGTCATGTCTCAAGTAAATTCAAGTGATAACTGTGTGTTTTCTGCCAGTCAAGGCATTGAAGTTCTAGTAACCATGTGCGATAATACTGTGTGTATTGCCATTCAGCGCCATAATGATAATGAGTCAGTAAACAGCCCCCATAGTCTCTTAATGACTGAAAGACAGTCTCTAGTCTTTGAACAATGTGTTTGTTCTTCCAGCTTGTATCAGAGAATTGCCAGAGTGATGCAGAATGTGAAGTTCAGATTAGTTCTTGTAGAAAGTATGTGTTTTACTTGTTAATGTAGCCGAGCGGTCAAGGCACTAGTATTACTGTCACTCCTGTCTGGAATTCAGCCCCTACAATATCTTGCATGCAAGATAGCGTTCAGATGCCTAGGGTGCCGGAGGTATCCCGGACCGCCTTGAGTACTGAGTCTATCCTTGCAATGTTGCTAGTTCAAGTAGTAGTTCCTCTCCAGGGGACGCTTTGTTGAAGAAAGACTATTTGAATGAGTTATAGCATCTCTCGCTGATGCAAAAGCAATTGCAGAAAGCCGTTTCTGTTGCTAGTGTATTCACTAGAGTGCCAGTTGTTATCCCTCGTGTTCCAGATAGTGTTCCTTCCAGTTGACAGTAAGCCTTTGCAGAGTAAAGTGTCGTGTGTCGAGTAATTCTTACCTGCAGTAAGAGATAGTGAGAGCCGTTCTCCTTTGCTCATACTTTGTGTCATTGAGCTAACTATTTCAACCGGGGAGAGATCCATCCACTCCACCGAGCCTGTTCATTCCTTCAGCAGGAAAGTGATTATAAGTTGATCAAAACCCGAGTTGTTCATTCCTCTAGTAGGAAAGTGATCATAAGTTGTGAGCTAAAGATAGAAAATTAGAAAATCCAGTTTAGAACCGAATTATTGACTGTGTGTTTTGTTATTAGATTTCCAGTATCTAGCAAGATGTTTGTGTGTTCAAGTTCTCTCTGAGTTCTGAGTTTTAACAGTATAACCCATGTTAGCCGAGTTTATCTTTCCTGTTAAAACTTCTTCCCTGTAAATATTTATTCTTCCTCAGAACCCGCTGAGTGCATGAATACAGATTGATCGATCAAATTTGCAATTGTATTATATATAATCCATTATATCTAGATCCATTAAATTTCTCTTAAGTACCATTAACTCAAGAAGTGCGAGAGTAAGATTAATCTTGATCAGTTCCAAGTTATAATGTGTTTGCTATTGTATAGATTCACCCAGTACCACCTGTCTGTTCAGCCTATAGAGTTGTATAGTATGCCGAGACGTCATACGATAACATGGCCGAGCTGTCGTGTCAGTATCATATATACACTTGTGTAGTGTATCTTTCCTCTTATACAGCTGGTCCCTTTGCGTGTGACGTCACGGTACCCGCTGACGTCAGAGGCTGAGCGCATGTGCACAGCCTCTCATAGAGGCACTCGCTCACTATCGTTAGACCTACAGGCGAGACAGACGGTGTGGCTGGACTCTCCTTCACTTACTGTAAATATACCGTAACCATCCAACAAGGAGTATCTTTGACCTCCTATATATCTCTCTCAAGACCCACGCGACACCTATAGAGGTGCGATGTGGCGGCGGCAGGCAGGCAGGGAAGGTCAAGAAGGCAGTCACACTGCACTGTGATGTGTTGATTACTGGAGCTTAGGAAGGATTGGCGCCTGATCAGCAGGAGAGCCATTCACAATAGACTTGAATGACTTTTTAGTAATGGAGTATAGTTCATAAGTCGTGTTTGTTTCTTGTTGGAGCTCTTCTATTAGTTGTGTGGCCCGGTGGTCTGGTGGCTTGAGCTCTCGTTTCACACACGGAGGGCCCGGGTTCGATTCCCGGCGGGTGGAAACATTTCGACGTGTTTCCTTACACCTGTTGTCATGTTCACCTAGCAGCAAATAGGTACCTGGGTTGTTAGTCGACTGGTGTGGGTCGCATCCTGGGGGACAAGATTAAGGACCCCAATGGAAATAAGACAGACAGTCCTCGATGACGCACTGACTTTCTTGGGTTATCCTGGGTGGCTAACTCTCCGGGGTTAAAAATCCGAAGAAATCTTATCTTATCTTATCTTGTGAGATGGTGAAGGTGTAGTCGTAGTCAGTGCTAAAGGTATACTTGACAGTTCCATTCCGAAGACACTTGATAAGAGCCGTGTTAGATATTGTGTCGTCGTGTTTGTAACTGGGGACAAATTTAACACCAGGGTAGAATTACACCTCCTCATCATCTGGATGAGGTTCAGTAAATGTGTTAGGAGCAGCAGTGGATGGGTTGTCTGCTTGAACCGAGGCAGAATGAGTTACAGGACCTGGTGGTGGTGAAGTCGGGTGCATAGTAGAGGTGGTCGGTGATTGGTTCGTTGTGGGGAGTGGCTGTGTCTCGACTGGCAGGGAGGCAGCTGATTGGTTCTTGGCAGAAGTGGTTGTGCGAGGCGGAGGTGAACTCTCATTGGTGGAGGCTGTAGTAGAGCAAGTGTCGTCTTCAATCAGCGACACAGATTATTAGATTCTGCTAGTTGACTCTAGCAGGATTTACTGTCATGTCATCTCCAGCTCTCAGGGCAAGGAGAACAGTTTTCCTTAAGAAACTTGATAAGCTTCTCACAGTTCAACCTATCGACGAACTCAAGACATCCATTGAAGATCAAAACTCATGGGCCACAGTGGAGAGCATCATGAAAATACCTACAGCTTCCTCCATGCTCAAGGTCACGTTTACTGACGTCAACATGGCTGCCACTGCATTAGCCGACGGTCTTTCTGTATATTATTACTTCGTCAGCCCCACCTGCATCGAAGCTGAGAGATTCCACTACATTTCTCACTGTTGGACCTGTTACTCTTATTCACACAACACCAGCGACTGTCCTGTGAAGGACAAGAAGTTTTGCACTACATGTAGTAGTGAAGGACATGATTTTAGATCATGCACCGCCGCTGCTCCACCAACACCATCTTGTCTCAACTGTAAAAGCAACGATCATCACACTTGCTGCTAAGTGTCCCACTCGTAAAGACATTCTGAAGAAGACCCAAGAAGCAGCACAGAAAAAGTCATCTTCAAAATCACCCACCTATGCTGCTATTACAAAACTACAAGCTACCACAACTAAAATTCTCCAAGCCTCCACGCAACCTACTACTACCAACATCGCACCTGCCAGTGACCCCACCACTATCTACTACTGTATAGTCTATGCTCATATGCATAACGTTGCTGTTCCTGGGACGTTCAACACCTCCATCAATGAACTCTTCAAATTAAACAACATGCCAGAGTTCAAATTCCCAGATTCTCCACCATCTTCTGTGATACTCAACAATTCCCAGCATATTATCGACATTACTTTACCTGCTGGTGGCTCAGCTGAAGCTCCACCACCAACACTAGCTAATACTGACGTCACGCCAACAACAACCAATGAGAGCTCACCACCACTTCACACCCCTACCGAGAACCAATCAGCTGCCTCCTTGCCAGTCTCGCCACAACCACCTTCCACCAATGAGAAGCCTTCATCTCAATCAGAGACTTCGTCTACAGAACATGTCCCCGCCACCGCTGCTGCTTCTACTACCACCACATCAACTACTCCATCCACCTCCAAACCAACGTACCAGCACATGCAATACGACAATGTCAAATTCTATACCACAAGACAAGTCAGCAAGGTACTGCCATATGCAGAACTTGCTCAGCACCTGGAGGATGGGACTGTAAAGTTCACCCGCCTCAACAACTCAACTACTTCCTTACCCAGGATACTCTACAACCTGCGAAATTACGCTAAAACAGACCCCATGGGTGCCTGCCTCGCAACCCAACTTTCAAGAACAAAATTCAATGATCTCTGCTCTGGCTCTGATGAGTAAACTACAATATTCGACCCTAATACAGCTGCTTTCCTGCCTCCACCGCCTGCCAGCCTCCTGCAGTCCACCTACACCCGCCTCATCAGCTGCTACAACTCGCTCCAGCATCACACACACCGATCAACAACGCTGCAGTTTCTCTGCACATGTCGCCCAGAGTGGACGTGCCACTCACCTGTATATTCCCTCCTCCTACCCTTACCCAACCTTTTCCCATATTTCTATCCTTACCCATCCTTCTTCCATCCCAGCTTACCGACGCTCAGGTCATCCAGCTCAAGCTTCAATCAGCAATTCTTGCAAGTCATCTGGTGCAGCAAAGCTGACAACTTTTGGAATTATCTTTAAGATATCAGCTGAAGGAGGACTTGCTGGGAAATTGAATGCTGGCATATTGTTGAGGGCAAGAAGTTCATTTATTGATGTGTTGAAGGATCCTGGTTGAGCTGCATTCATTATTCATGTGAGCATACTTCATGCAGTAGTAAATTTTCGTAGAGATGTCCTCAGGCAGAGGAGCGGGAGGTGGTACTGATGGTGGTGGTGGTGGTGGTGGTACTGGTGGTGGTGGTGGTGGTGGTGGTACTGATGGTGGTGGTGGTGGTGGCTGCTGAGTGGCTTGCAGGATCTTGGTGGTAGTGGACTGGAGTTTGGTTATTGCAGCATAAGTTGGAGAGTTGCCTAGTGTTTTCTTAAGGTCTTCCTTTAATTTCTTGGAAAGGATCTCCTTACGAACAGGACATTTGGCTGCCAGAGTATGATGATCACTTTTACAGTTGATGCAGGTAGCAGCAGTAGTGGAGGTGCAGGTAGCAGCAGTAGTGGAGGTGCAGGTAGCAGCAGTAGTGGAGGTGCAGGTAGCAGCAGTAGTGGAGGTGCAGGTAGCAGCAGTAGTGGAGGTGCAGGTAGCAGCAGTAGTGGGGTGCAGGTCAGCAGTAGTGGAGGGCCAGCAGTAGTGGAGGTGCAGGTAGCAGCGTAAGTGCAGGTGGGGAGGTGCAGAAACGAAAGTCGTGACCTTCAGACCCACAAGTGGAACATATTTTCTTGTTCTTGACGTGACAATCGTTGGTAGAATGACTGTAGGAAAACATGTCCAGCAAGGTGAAATTTGCTTGAAACGTTCAGGTTCAAGTTGACCAGGGTTGATGTAGTTTTTTTTTTTTTTTTTTTTATTAAGAAACAGGTATATATATATATTACATACATGGAAACGTTCTAAACATATGAACGCTTATAATTACCAACATAATTAACATATTCTAATCGACCTAGAAACTCACCACATTATACTTGTTACGAATACATGATCATCATATTGCTCATAACATCAAGGAGCCTCTATGAACAAAAAAAAAACCACTAGTCAAAACTTACAAAAGCAATATGCCCCCCCCCCCCTCCTTAACCTTCCTAACTTAAAACTCCCCTCTGAAATCTTTGAGTAAACCAACTATATGTATACATAGCACACCCTATACCCCTAAATCTACACTAAATTGTACTATCTACACTAAATTGTACAATCAGAACTGTATATTACATGGTACCATTATTCCATGTATCCTCTTGAATTCTGTCAAGTATGTAAATTATAAATATCACAATAATAACTAACGACTACGTTAACACAGATAATCCTAAACCAGGCAAATGTTCTCCACAAGATGAAACAATTAAACTTGGACTGTCTCTCACTGACCTCGCATTGCACTGCGCACCACACCCTAACCGTATATAAAAAAACATTAATATACTTAAATACACATATTACTTTCCCTTGCTGTTATTCTAATAATATTCCTTAATTCTAATCCTGACATTACACATTAAGAGACAGGTATATGTACATATTACATACATAAGAGAGTTCCAAACATATGAACGCTTATAATTATCAACATAAATTACATATGCCAAACAACATAGCACCTCACTACATTACACTAGACACTAGAGCATAATCATAATGTTCCCATTACCTCAAGGTGTCTCTATGAACAATACCACTACTTTTTTTATCTTATTTCCCAGACTAGAGCACTGAACCAGAAAATTCCCCCGCCCATTCCCCTGATCTATTGCCGAACCTAGAATACCCAGCTACTACCCTCCTCCTCCCAATCCCTTTAAAACACAAACCCCCCACCCCCCTCTCCCCCTCCCTACCTACAGTACTATCCTCCTACCCATCCTCTACCTATTTCACCTCCCGTGACTTCTACCATAATCAACACCAGTCCTTTCACCTTGGCACCCTCAACATGCTATTCACTGTCATCTCTTGATAACCACTCGAAAAAGCCCTGTTCCATACCCCACTATACAAACTCCGATTCCTACATTTTGTCCTATAAAACCCCGCTCCTAAAGCCCTTATTCGAACCATCCCCTCTACGTCCCTCATACCCCAAGATATATGTATAAAATCCAACACCAAATAAGACATCCCTCTACGTATGCTTTCCGAGAACTTCCCAAATCTAAACTCAAAGCCCTCAAAACGGATACCCCCTCCCACCTACCATCCTCAAAACTCCCCCAAACCATTTCCTCACTGCTTCCAAACCCTCACAAAAATAGATGGCGTGATAAGCTGTATCTACCTCCCCACACCTACGACAATACCCATCCCCACTCAACCCCATTACATAAAGCTGGGCCCTGGACGCCAAAATACCCTGAAGAAACCTATACCCTGTTTCCCTCACCCTTGGGTGCACCTTCAACTTCTTTAACCACCCCCAAATTCCTTTCCAATCATACAAAGGATAAACCTCACTCCCTTGCATCTCCATTCTCTCCATCCCCAACCTATCAAACGGCTTACTCTACACCTTCCCGGCTCCTTCATAACCAATAACCCTCGTAAAATAGCCTCACAAAGCAATATATCCTTTCCTCCCCACCACCTTCGCACCTCCTTCATCACCAATCCCACGTTTCGTCCCCCCTCTCCTCCCCTCATCAAAAACTCATGCCTCACAAAAACACTCCTTAACCTACACCTCAAGGGCACCAACCCTAACCCCACCCACCTCACCCTCGTTTCCACTACTTCCTCACATCCAATGTCTCCCATTCCCCATACAAACTTCAACACGTACTTCAACAACCGCTGCACATCCACTTCTAAGAGAGGATATACCACCGCCCTAAACCACAATTTACTATACACTAAAACGTTAATAACTACCACCCTTTGCAACAAAGTTACCTCTCTCATTTCCCATCCCTTCATCCTATCAATAGCAGCATCCACTACCAATCTTGAATTTACCTCTCTAGCCACCAAAGGATCAGCACTGAACACTATCCCACATATTTTTATAGTTTTCACACAACTCCATCCCTCCGTTTCTCCAACGTTCCCCCGACCAACTGCCTACCTCCAATAAATTAGATTTTTCCTTATTCACCCTCATTCCCGTTGCCTTCCCAAACTTTTCAACCAACTCATTGATCATTCTCAACTGCTTCTCAGACCTGACCAACACTGTAGTATCATCTACATAACCAACAATACCCCCTCTGCATCCTCCTCCATGTCACCCTCCCGTAAAACCTCCTCCTCCACCAACCTATAAAACGGATCCTGTAATAAGGCAAAAGGATCTGCACAGCGGACATCCCTGCCGCAGACCCTTCTTCATCTCCACCTTTCTTCCCACATTCCCATTAATTTGCACCCTAACTAAAGCCCCCTCATACAAAGTTCGAACCCATCCTATAACTACCTCCCCAAACCCTTGCCTACCCAAAATATCCAATAACATTTCCCCGTCCACCCTATCATATGCCCTCTGCCAATCCACCCCCAATACTCCTCCCATCTGTCTATTCTCAATAAACTGCTTTATACGTCTATGCCCGTTCTGATACTCCGTCCCGGCACCCGTATTGTCCCTCATGCAACATTCCCCTAACCCTCTTTTGATCCTGTTTGCTAAAACCTTTGCAAATATTTTATAATCTGCAGTCAATAATGCTATTCCCTATAATCACCTAACCCTCCTGATACCCCCCTTTCGCCACTAGTACTACAACCCCGTTCTCATCGACTCACCCATATTCCCCTCCTCTTTCAGTTCATTTACCATTTAACGATTACCCCCTTCAAAACCTGCCAATGCTAACATACAATTCCCGCAACCCGTCTATGCAGGCGACTTTCCCAATCTCAAACCCCTCACCGCCTCCCATACCTCCTCCTCCAAAATTTCCCCTCACATTCCTTCCTCTCTTCCTCACCTAATAATTTCCCAATTCCCTCAATATCCTACCTTTAGCCTCCTCATCTGTCTCCCCTTTTCATATTTGTTACAAAACCAACCCTCTGCGTACCCCCATCCCTCCGTTGTCCTCAGTACCGTTCCCTCCTGATACCCTCTCACCCCCTTCCACCTTCAATGATTCTATCAACATACCTTTCCTTCGCCGTTGAAAATTTCTTAACACTACCTTTGACACTTTATTCCCCACAAAACTTCTTCCATACCACTTCGTATCCTTAGTCCATGAAATCTCTCCTCCTGTATTTCCCTTAACTTTGCCCTCAACTCTACCACCTCACCATAATTCTTTCCCTCCAATCCCCACCCTGACACTCACCTAAAGCCCCTCCAAATACCTCTGATACCCATACCTATACCTCATTTCCTCACCGCCAACCCTCTCATAATACTTTCTAATTTCCACTTTCCCCGTCTCATTCCACCATTTAACAACTGACTTTATCCCTATCCCCCCACAACCCTTCCCACCACTGCTCAAATGCCTCCTCCCCCCCTTTCCCCTTTCCAATAACCTCGTATTCAATTTCCAAAAACTCTTATACACATGCACAACCCCTTCCCACCCTCCTTCAAATAACACACCCTGTGATCTGAAAAACCCAAATCAAAGCATTCCACCTTTCGCATCCACCGACCTTGTCACATATATTCGATCCAGTCTTGCCGCATAATTATTCCTTAAGAAAGTATATTCCACCAACTCATCCCTTCCCCCACCACATCCACCACCCCACCGCCCCCAATACATCCTTAGAGACCCCAAAACACACCCCCTTCAGGGCTCCACATCCCTAATCCGAATCACACTATTCCAATCCCCAGCTATAATCGCTACTTGGGGCAATCCTCTGAAAGCATACGTCAACTCGTTATTAACAAAATCGTCCTTGATACTCCTATTAGCAACAGCCGGCATATACACCCCAAGGAAACTTACTTGTACCCCACCCCACTCCCCGTTCACCCTTACCACTCGACTTCCCACATGCTCCCATGATGACAAGGTAAAAGGACTGGACTCTCTAATACCCACCATCACCCCACCCTTGAAAGCCCCTGCGTCACACGCAAAAACCCTATACCCCTTAACTACCAGTTCTGATCCTATTTGATAATTGTGTTCTTGGAAAAATATCACATCTACTCTCATCCTCTTCAATGTTACTTCAACCCATTTACGTTTGACCTCGTTCCTGAGGCCATTAACATTCATCGTTACACACCTAAAGTGAAGGGCTGGGGTTTTCCCTTCTGCTTCAGTACTCTTTTGTCTAGTTTTCCATGTGTTGCTCCTTCCAACCCTCCCGTAATCCTCCCATCACCCTTTATATCCCTTCTATCACCATTACCCTTCACCCTACTTCCTTTTCCCTGCACCACATCCGCCCACACCTTCTTACCAGGCCTTTGTGCAGCAGTTAATAGGTCATCCTCAGATTCTTTCCCTGGCCTTTTCCTTGATTCCCCTTTGTCTCCACTTACTTCCATACTCTCTTCCCTATGTATTTCTGCTACCACTACTGACACTGTACCCTGAACCTCAACTTGATGTCCTGTCTTCCCCAGGACTTCACTTCGTCCTTCAGTGCCGTCATTGACGTCAATTTGATTCTCCCCAATTCCCATCCCTGCCACTTCCTCAAATGACAAAGGACCACCTCGAATGAACTCATTCAGATCCTCCAAGATCTCAGCCTCCTCCCGTACATCCCTCTGACTCTCGTCCATAGACGTTACACCAGTCACCACAGATTCTGCAGGCTGCACCCTGTCCACCTCTCCCTGTACTCTTTCCTCCTGCTCCACCTCCTCGCTCCATACCTGACGTACCATGCCCTCCTTTACACCATCTCCTTGTTTCCTTGCCAATTCTTCGTCCTGTTGCACTCCTTCATCCGTCCGTAGTATATCCTCCTTCCCGACGTTACCCTCCTCAGGCCTTTTACGTTGACAGTCAACCGCCAGGTGCCCCGTCTGCCCACACAACCGGCAGGTACGCACCTGTCCAACATAGGTAACATATACCTGAGTGCGAAAACCATGCATTAAGATAAAGGAGGGTATGGGATTCCTTAATGTCATTTTTACCGAATATGTGCCTTCCAACATACCAGCGTAAAGACCATTCATCCATCTACCAACAGTAACAGCATGAACAATCCAATACATCTTCATCATTTCCTTTATGTCACTTTCCCCAGCTTCAAATGGAATGTTTCGCAACTTTATCCACTTGTAAGTTGCCGAAACGTCCCTTACACATACCTCCAGTCCTTGCATTACCACCAGCCGCTTGTCCTGATATTTATCCACAACTCTGGTATACGCCGCCGTACATGCAAATTTCACGAAGATCCGTCGTGCCCCGTTAAGGGCTATGCCGTACAATTCTGAGTGGTCCACACCCAGAGAATCTCGAAGTATAGCCGGCAAGACAACGTCCACGTTTGACGGATAAACCGCTCCCTGAAGCACTTCAATACCAATGGTGTTTACGCGGCACCTGTATCCCTCCGTCATGGCTGTGAAAATAAAATCTCACAAGTCGGCCACCAGAGGTCTCCTCAATACACCCGCACACAACCAAGGCTGGGCGTGGAATAATGTAGTAGTAGGAGACAGCCAGACCATCTGAGAGAGCTCTGGCAGCCATGTTCACGTCTAGAAAAGTGATTTTCAGCATTGAGGAAGCATTGGGGATCTTGATTACACCTTCTAATTCAGCCCAGTCGTTGAGATCTTCAATTGATTGCTTGATTTCGTCAGTAGTCATGGAGGTGATGAGTTTGTCAAGTCGCTTCATAAACTCGGATCGTTTCGCTCGCATCAATGGTGATGTTGAGAGAACAATGCCTTGATCATCAAGGGTCTTGATAGCAGGTTGTGAGAGGACTTTTTCTGCTTCTTCATCAATGATGAAGGTAACAAGGAAGGCTTCGGGAAGAGTGGTAATTCCTGAGAATTTCAACTGCAAACTGCTTTTAAGGGCAGTTGCAAGGGCAAGCTTGGAAGCATCAGTGGTTGAAGAGTCCTTAGCCTTGATCTTCACTCGGTGAACCATCGTGGATCAGTAAAGGTTCCCCTCCCTATCGGGGATCGTAGGGAGACTGGAGAGTCAGAGCTGCTATGACCTGCCTGGACAAAAGTCAGTAGCAGAATCCTGTATATCGTATCGTATCTGTATCTCATTACTTTGTAACTAATGAATTCATTACCTTTGTAACTTGCTCAGCTATCAAAACTTTGAGGTTCAGTCCCTGGACCCGTTATGTACCTCTGTAATCTTTTGACTACTGCCCACAGGATGAGTATGGGGTGCATAATAAAGATATCAAACTAACTCTTAAAGAATGATGCAATTTGAATCGTCTAACAACGAACTTTGCCCGGCCGCAGTGTGGAAAATATTGGGTATTTTACGAAAGTTATATTCGATAAACTTTCCAATGTGAAGAGAAACCATTAATGTGTTGTTGCTGGGTTTAGCATTTATCTGGGTATGAAGATAGAACCATCAGACAGGTGGGCAGTGGGGAGGCTGGGCAGAGAGCGGGTAGTGTCATGCGGGAATACCCACAGAATAGAGTACCCAGACAGGTATAGGGTCTGGTATTTGGCGGATTAACTGGCCAAATATGATGGTTGGCTCCACTTCGTAATTAGGAAGTGTTATGAGTGTGTTAGGCGTATAATGAGGGACATTAAGTCCGGGAATCACTGTAATAGTGATAATGAGTTAAATAGTGAATGTCACCGGCACAGTGAATCTTTGTACGGTAGGCCTAACAGTGACTCAGGTGGTGTGATTACTCAACTTGGTGAAGTCGAAACCCTGATTCTGGGTGACTTTCATGGTGGAAGTGGTGTGAATTATTATTGGTGAACATTGTGGGACATTAACGTCCAGTGAATCAGCTTTATAAGGAATTGGAGGGGAAAGAAATACATCGTGTGCCGGCGGGTGAAGGGACGCGACCCGAGGCCGCCATGTTGAATACGGAGGTGGTCGTTTCCATCTCTCATCGACTTTGAATCTCGATACATAGATGGTGAAAGAGTGTAAACCAGTGAGACATTAAATGGTCGTGTGAACAGTGAATGAAGTTGTATGAATAAACGAAAATGAAGGGGATGCGCGAAATGACACTAATCGCTACTTCCCGATCAACCACATGTTAATTTATCAGTCCAGTCTCGAGGACTGTAGAGAGATCAAGGGAATCAACGTTCTCTTGTCTCATCGGGACAACGAATTCAACATCATCTTGCTGGGAGACTTGTATTTACCGGCAAGATAGCGAGTTCCACCGGAGGAAGACTACTGAGAGGACTGTCTCCTCCATACAGTAAGTACTTTTATTGTTGTAACTGTATCACTGGCCAGTAGATAGGTTGCAATGATGAATACTTGCCGTGGCTATGCCAATGATCTCCAACGACCATTAATGACAAGGGGTGAGTGATGGTTGTATAATTGTGTACTCGCTTCTCTCTCTTTCTAATCAGTCTAATACTAAAATATACAGTCCACAATCTTTATTGTACTGTACGTACTAGTGCGAGCTATTTCAATTTATAACTGGTCCAGAGCGGACGTGGGTATAGAGTGTGAGAATATCAAAGGGAGCCGTTTCAGCGACCAGGACAGCTTAAGTTTTCTCACACCTCGCGGGAGTGACTGTGGTAAATATTAGTCGGTCACTTCCCGTTGATTATTTGTATGTAAGTGGCGGTGAAGGCCAGACAGGTAGTCTCACAATTCCCCACATTATTTGTGTATACCTGAATAAACTTACTTATACCCTCCTTCCTTCCTGGTGTACTGGAGACAGGTATCATGCCAAATCTACATGTGTAGTCTCTCACCACCTGCTTGATCTATAAACAAGACACACATAGTAGCCCAAAGGTAAAATTTGGGGAATAAACAAAAATTTAGAGTGTATAATGTAGCTGTTATTACCCTCACGGGTATCCAAAATTATTTATACCCATTGAAGCACTAAACAATGGTTTATACCAGCTTTTAGCTATGGGATAGACCTGGGAGGCCTAGTTAGAAAAAATATTTCCTAAAATTCTAAGATTTTATGGTAAAATTTATAAGATTTTTTAATGAATTAAAACAGTTTACAAAAAATAAAGTACATTTTTAAAGTCAGTAATAATAGTACTAAAATCAAATAATTTCCCTTATATTTGAGTATATTTATTATAATTACAAATTATCAGGTGAGGAAGTTTAAGAATGTGGACAGGATCGGGAACTACTGAAAACATTAATTCATGAACGAAAATAATTATTACATAACTATCTGACCATATTTATGAAATATAGTCAGGCGTGCGGCCAGCAGTAACAGCCTGGTTGATCAGGTTCTGATCCAACATGAGGCCTGGTCACAGACCGGGCCGCAGGGGCGTTGACCCCAGAACTCTCTCCAGGTAAACCGCCGCTATCAACATAACTGCTCACATCCCGTAATTTTTTTAGGATTTTTTTCCGTTTTTTGGGCTATTCCTTGTATATTATTTTTTTCTAATATAATAATTGACGATTTGGCATCATATGAGAGTTTACTTAGTTTAATATCTTTATTATGCACCCCATACCCATCCTGTGGGTGGTAGTCAAAAGATTACAGAGGTACATAATGGGTCCAGGGACTGGACCTCAAAGTTTTGATAGCTGAGCAAGTTACAAAGGTAATGAACTCAGGTAGATCTGGTCACAATCATGACAAGTTACAAAGGTATTTACAGATTATAGAGGTATATAATGGGTCCAAAGACTGGGCCCCAAAGTTTTGATAGTTGAACAAGGTACAAAGGTAATGAACTCACAAGTTTCAAAGGTAATGAATCATGTAAGTAAGTAGATTTACTTACGTTTATACATGGTTGCAATCATAAACAAATTATAAAGCAATGAGCAATTTACTAGTCTACACCCGGTTGGGTCACACACACACACATACACATACACACATAGTTTAAGGATAAGGTATGATAAAGCTCATTGAGCAGGGAGAGCAGTGACCCAGTAGCGGACAGCGAAGAGGCGGGGCCAGGAGCTGAGTCTCGACCCCTGCAACCACAATTAGGTGAATACATACACACACACACACACACACACACACACGTGGCAATGCTTTATTTACAGGGAACAAAGTCAGGGCATTTTTCCAGAATGGTCTGTAATATACCACTGTGGATAAAATACTTTGACATATCTTGAACATTTCTGAGTGAGTAGTCTCTGAATTCATTAATTTTATCGCACTCCAGTACATAATGACGCAGGGTGTGACAATAATCTAACTGGCAAAGTTTTTTTTTTATTTCAAAACAGTACACACAGGTACATACAAGAAGAGATACATCAGGAACAAAATATGTATGTGATAATAAAATAATTATACTCTGTCATAACCCTACACGTGAGCAGTTTATTTTGGTTTAATATCTTTATTATGCACCCCATACCCATCCTGTGGGCGGTAGTTAAAAGATTACAGAGGTACATAATTGGTCCAGAGACTGGACTCCAAAGTTTTGATAGCTGAACAAGTTACAGCGGTAATGAACTAGATCTGGTCACAATTATGACCAAGTTGCAAAGGTAATGAACTAGAGCTGGTCACAATCATGACAAGTTGCAAAGGTAATGAGCTCCAGGTAGAGTTGGTCACACTCATGACAAGTTACAAAGGTAATGAACTAGAGCTGGTCACAATCATGACAAGTTGCAAAGGTAATGAACTAGAGCTGGTCACAATCATGACAAGTTGCAAAGGTAATGAGCTCCAGGTAGAGCTGGTCACAATCATGACAAGTTGCAAAGGTAATGAGCTCCAGGTAGAGCTGGTCACAATCATGACAGTTACAAAGGTAATGAATCATAAACACGTCCATACATGGTAAACAAATGACAGAGTAATGAGCAATATTCTAGGGAATGCATCCATTGCCCCAACAACAGATGTTGCAAGGTGCCACGTCAGCAGGAAAGAGATTTGACGTTTCATATTCGATGTAAACCCGTTACATCATAAGCCGCAATTGCGGAAACAAAATATTCAAGACAATGATAAGTATAACAAAGCATAGTATTATGTCACTAACTACAAATCACAAACCAAGACCCTCCCTCATCCTCCCGGAGCTACCGGACAACATGATCATGTGCTCTAGTAGCAGGAACCCTCCTGCAGCTCAACACCTTACATATCATGAGGGAAACCAAGACTTAACTGATTTGTGTTCAGAGCCCAACACAGTGTTTCTCAACATAATATATCATACCTCCGAATACAAAACATAGACACCTAACCATGTGTACTTTAAATATGTTGATACTGTTTGTGTAAAATACATTTACATGTTAATTAAAACGGTACATACAGGTATATACAATACAAGAAGAGAATGCCTAATATGAGTGGAAATTATGTGCAACAATGCT
Source organism: Cherax destructor (assembly GCA_009830355.1). NCBI lineage: Eukaryota > Metazoa > Arthropoda > Malacostraca > Decapoda > Parastacidae > Cherax > Cherax destructor. The sequence continues at coordinate 21,932 of WNWK01013555.1, forward strand.
TATTAATATTACATCACACCGACAACACCCCCCATAATACATTTACAAATCATTACCAACCTTACCATGTAAACTGTTTGACCATGAATAGATGTTGTTCTTTTGATTTAGTATTACATACAAGTAGGTCGAAACACATATCTGTTCAATACAAAGTATCTTTGTGGACACTGGACTCCAGTCCAACTCTCATGTATGTTACATGAGGATCAAGAAGCACCTAAGTTTACGTCTCCAGTCATTACGAAACATTCGAGGCGCTATAAAATACAATTCTCCTACCACTGGCCTTGTTCATGATGAACATACCATCCAAGGTTAATTCCCATAACTCTCTACATGCTTTGGCATGCTCCCTAACTCAAAACTAGGTGACCTTGTGATATCATCAGAAAACCGTAGGTTCCCTGTCATTAGATCACTTCTTCCCTAAATTCTCTCCCCCCCCACCTTACTAGGTACACAAAACACCTAACTAAAAACCTCAGTACATATTACAAGTATACATCTGAACACCTAGGTAATTTTTAACACATAACTAAGCAACACTAATATGAATCATCGCCTAATTGTATACTATGTTCCATCCACCAGATAGACAACTTGGAAATCTCTCCATGATGTCAATTCGCACAATCTGAGTCGGTCCTATGTAAGGCCACAAAAGTAACGCACTCAGAGAATAAAACCCCTATTGCTACATGGGGATGTCACTGCCTCTTAAAAGTCTTCGAACTATAATAGCCCAGTTTGAATATCCAACTCACATACCTCTATACTTCTATATATGACCAACCGTTCTCCATGCAAAATAAGTTTACTTTACACTTAATAACTAACAGTTCCACCGAAATGATAAAACCAAGCACTGTGTCTCCGTTTGAACCCCCGCCCCCAGTCTGAGTCAATGACCACACGGAGAAAACTTAACCCCGGACCTAATACAGGTCACCCTCCCTCGTCCTAGGCCACACTTCACATCTTGCACACCTATTCACTAGCGCACTTCATACATAAAATGAAAAGCACCCTCCCCCCTCCTAGGAGACCAGCCCACATGCTCCGTCATGGAACTATTCAACACACAGTGGATGTCACAACCCTTAAATACATCCATCGTTAGATGTCTATATCCCAAGGAAAAGTCTCTCTCCCAGCTATGTCCATACACCTCACGATTTTTACATTTCGTTCTGTAAAAACGACACGCAAGTGCCCTGATTCGTGTCACACTCCTAATCTCCCGCATTCCCCAAGAAACATATAAAAAGTCGAGTACCAAGTACGAAACCGATCGTCGGACCGCATCCGAACAGCCCCATACCTCTAAACTTAACGCCCTAAGCATTGACAACCCCTCGCCGCCCACCTGTCGTAGGACGCCCTGAAACCAGTTCCGCACCCTTATTAATTCTTCACAAAAGTATACGACATGGTAGGCCGTTTCCGGCCATCCACACCATACACAGTTCTGATCCCGAGTCAAACCCATAACATACAACTGCGCCCTAGACACTAGGATTCCATGAAGGAAACAGAATCCAGTTTCTCGAACCTGAGGTTGCAATCGCAATCTCTTGAACCAATACCAAATGGTCTTCCAATGGTAACCTGGATAAACCTCCTCACCAATGACCTCACCCACGTACAGACCAATGTTATCCAGTTTACATACCTTTACCCTCTTGGGGTCTTGCGCCACCAATAGATGCTGCAACATGGCTTCACACAATATTAAATCCTTACCCACCCACCACCTTCTAACCTCTCTCTTTACTGCGTCAACCCTCGCCCCCCTAACTCCGCCCCACTCCAGATATTCCTGCCGCACATAAATACCTATCAAATGCCTATGTACCGGTATAAACCCCATACCTCCCTTAGCTATTTTTGTCATGACAACATCCTTCTCCAACCAATGTCGACGGAATCCCCATATAAAATTCAATACTTTCCTCTGTAACCTCAGTACATCCTCTGGAAGCAAAGGATAAACTGCTGCAACAAACCATAATTTACTATATATAAGGACATTAATGACAATTACCCTCTGAAGTATTGTCACCTCACTCGGTTGCCATCCAGCCATTCTTCAAATGGCCTCATCTACCTCTATAGACGAATTAATTGTTCGTGCAGACCTTTCCTCATCACAAATATATACTCCACATATTTTAAGGCTCTCAACAGTTTTCCACCCATACTCCCTGCCCAACGTCCCCCCTACCCAGGACCACACCTCCAAAAATTTTGATTTCTCCCTATTAATACGCATGCCTGATGCATCTCCAAAAAAAAACTATAACCCTGTTAATGAACTCCAAGCCTACTCTACTATGCACCATTATGGTAGTCCCATCAATGTATCCTATGATGCCCACCTCTACACCCTGCCCACTAAATTCCTGCCCCACTCCTCCATTAACTAACCTATAAAAAGTGTCCTGCAAACAGGCAAACAAGAGCTGCCGCAGCTCCCACCTCATGCCTATCACGGACCCCACCCTCCCATTCACCTGAACCCGTACTTTCGCTTCAAAATATAGCATACGCACCCATGACACCACTGCTTCCCCAAAACCCTGCTTTAATAACATTGCCAATAAAGTCTCCCTATCCACATTATCAAAGCCTTTTCCCAATCCAATCCCACTACTCCGCCCCCATGATGTTCCTCCACAAAACTTTTAATTCTACGATGGCTGACCCTCATAGACCATTCAGGAATCCATATTGCCCTTCCCATGCCACCTTATCCAATACCCGTTTCATACGATTAGCTAAAATGCTTGCAAAAATCTTGTAATCCGCTCCTAACAACGTGATGGGCCTATATTCTCCTAGAGTTCCGTGGATGTGCACCTTCGGCACTAAAACGACGATCCCCAACCCCACCTCCCCACCCATTTTACCTCCATCTTTCATAGCATTGTATAAATGAACCAGAACATGTTTTAACGTTTCCCAATGTACTACATAAAAATTCCCCGGAATTCCATCCCAACCCGGCGATTTTCCCATTGCCTGACACCGAACGGCCTGGGAAACCTCCTCCTCCGTTATACAACCCTCCATGGCCACTCTATTCACATTGTTCACGTTCGCCACTATACTATGCAGTAAGGCCACTCTTGCCTCCTGATTCCCCTCTCTCCCAGTGCATTTTTGTGCAAACCATTTATCCACATAGTTCCCCATGCTTTCCGTAGTACAGAGCCTTTGTCCCTTACAGTATCCAGCCAAGTCCTCGTCAACAACCAAAGACATCACCGTCGTCGCCTTGTGTCGCAACCTGAAACTTTGAAGGACCCGAACAGAGGGCTTATCCCCCATAGCACCTCCTCTATCCCTGCCCGCACCCTCAACGCCTGAAAGTTCTCGTTCTGAATATCCTGTAATTGACTCCTAAGACACTATATTTCCGCGTGATCATACCTTCCTCCCACACCGTAACAATCTCGCAACTGACCCTCAAGGTACCTCTGCTTTCCGTACCTATAGGACGCATCTTCCCTCCCTAACCTACTGTAAAAACTCTTTATTGCAAACTTTGCTCATAAATTCCACCAATCCACCACATTCCCGATTCCTTTACCACCATCCCACAACCTCTCCCACCATAACCCAAAAGTCTCCAAAGCCTCTAAACCCTTCAACAATCTAACTTGAACAGCACCTTCCCATTCTAGAGCTGCCAGCATGCCCCGATGGTCAGAGAAACCCAAATCCACGCATTCTACCCTCTCACTACATATTAAATCAGTGATATACACTCTATCCAAACGCGCAGCATAACCTCTCCGACAAAAGGTGAAATCTACATTCCACCCCCCACCCCGAATCACGTCAACAACCCCAGGCGCCCGCAGTACATCCCATAAAATCTCTAAGAGACACCCCCGTCCTCTTGGCTCAACATCCTTTCCCCTGGTAACACAATTCCAATCCACGGCAATCACGGAAACTAAAGGGAGGCCCCTTAGAAAATATACTAAATGCTCGCGCACAAAATCCTCCTTCACCAGTCTATTGGACGTCGCTGGCATATACACACAAACAAAACCTACCTTTATATGCCCCCATGTTTTTACGACATGCACAACCCGTCCCCCACCGCCCCAATCCCATGCCAACAGCGTAAAAGGACTGGTCTCCGTATGCCTACAACAACCCCACCTTTGAAATCATCCGAGTTCCCACATAACATGTATACCCTTGCACTCGCAACTCACTTCCACACCTAAAATTATGTTCTTGCATAAAGAACACATCAACATCCAAACGTCGTAGTGTCGTGTCAGTATCATAGATACACTTGTTTAGTATATCTTTATACAGCTGGTCCCTTTGCGTGTGACGTCACGGTACCCGCTGACGTCAGAGGCTCAGCGCATGTGCACAGCCTATCATAGGCAGACTGGCTCACTCACGTTAGACCTACAGGCGACACAGACGGTGTGCTGGACTCTCCTACTCATACTGTAAATATACCGTAACCATCCAACAAGGAGTATCTTTGACCTCCTATATATCTCTCTCAAGACCCACACAACAAGTGGTGAGCAGCGGTGTGCCGTAATTTTTATCGATTACGATGTTATAGAGAGATAGACTTCAAGCAAGCAAACAGCCTCCAGACCGACCATGTTACCAGCTCCTACATCATAGAAGTCTACATATCTACAGTATCTCCTGGTCAGCTAAGTGCCTTACTTGTTAATTTTGCTGAAACCTACGAGGGGTTGACCCGGGTTTTGCAAATTCTGTACGAGTAAGCCAGTGAGGGGAGAGTCCCATTCAAGCCAGTAAAGCCACCACCAGTTACGTCAGCCTAGGCTTAAGCCAGCTTCTACCTTGCTGTGCTAGTTTGTCACAAGATTCCAAGCCAGTCAATCTGTGTGAAAATATTCTACTAAGCCAGCAAGCCACTCTGCTGTCTGAGAAGTAAGCCACGTGAGTCCAAGCATTTATACCACCTTGTACTCCAGTGTATTGCTGTTCTGTGTACAATAACACCCCCGTGGTATTCCTGGGTTTTCAAGCCACCCTGGGTTAAGTTCATGTAAACGGCGTAAGCCACAGGCGCACGCGGGAAGCGGTGTGGGCTAACCCTACCAGCCACCACCCACGCTAAGGCGGACGCCCCGACCACGTGCATCCACCACCACCCTCTACCACCATTCTTCAGTCATCGATCTCCACCCTAGAGACATTTATTGTGTTGTTGTTTTATTTTTCAGATAATCTATAGACAATTTCGTGTGTTGAGACAATTTCTGCGAGTTACATAAATTTTGAGTTATCCTAGGAAGTGTTCTGTGTTAAATTAATTATTTGCATTAATTTTTGATTTCACTAGTATTGTCTCTTGTTAGTTATTGCGTTATAATTTCTGTGAATTTCGTTGTGTTACTAAGTATGCAGTAAGTACAGTTTTGTTGAAATTATCTTGTGTTCCAATATTCCACCAAGTAGTAATTTTTTAAAAGATTTTCAATTTTTTCCCCAGCATTACCCATGTGTTGTTGAATTTTCTGTTTTGTTAATTATTGTGTTCCACCAAGTGTACTACCCCAGAGTTATTTTTTTTTATTATCTTACCCTTGTTTGTTAATGTTTTAATTGTGTAATTAATTAATTTTGCTTGCCCCAGTAACTACATATTGTTTTCTCCTCCAAGCAATTTTTAATATTTACCAGTAATATTCCTGCTAATTCTTATGTGTTGCAGTCAGTGTTATTTTTCCTTGCACCTGCTATTGTTTTGTGTGCTTGTTCTTTTGTATAGTGCTAATGTGCCTTCATTTTGCAGATTAGACAAATAACTTACTGAAGATATTATTTTGCTACAATAATTACTTGTATATAGTCAACAAGAGCATGACCTTGTAGAGGCAGTAAGTAACTGTTCTGTGCCTTGATGAGTATCTTCCAGCTAATGTAAGTGTTAATACCAATTTATTGTCATTAATTTTTCATTTGTTTTCATGTGTTGTTGAACAAATTCACTCTTAGTTTGTCTAAAGTCAGTGTTTTTAGTAAATTGTTCAGTAATTGTTTCATTGAGTTACCTTGCTTTGCTTGCAATTAAGAGTAAGAGTGTTCAAAATATTTTATTTCTAATATCTTTGTGTTGTGTGAAAATAATTTACCCCAGTGTGAATTTTTTTTTTCAATCAGTCATTCCTGAAATTGATTTTGTGTAAAGTAAATTTGCCAGTATTCACCTTGTTTTATCAATTTTGTTGTGTTTAATTGCTCTAGTAACTTGTCATTTCCTAAGAGTAATAAGTAATTATTCCAGTGAACTTCTAGTGATACAAGCAGTAAAGTTACTTTCATTTATTGCCAGTGAACAATTCTACCGAATTGTTTTGTCAGATTGTTGCTAGTGCCATAAGCATTATTGAATTCTTTTAATTAATTGTGCATTTAATTCTTTTATTGTGTTGCAATTTTATTGATATTTAAAGAAAAGAAAACTCATTTTGCTGTTCAAGTTAAAGCTAGATTGTTTTATCTTAGTGTGTTGAATTTTCTTGCCAAGTCAATTTCCAGTGAGTTATCTTTTCTTTAGTGTTATTGTGCTATTATCCGTGTTACTCATGCAGAATAGTTAATAATTACTATCAGTTAAGCTATATTGTGCCATATACTTGTGTAAATTTTTGCTTTCAATTCGATTCTCGTTTAATTGCTCAGTCATGTCTCAAGTAAAGTTAAGTAGTAATGTGTTTGCTGCCAGTCGAGGCATTGAAGTTTTTAGTAACCATGTGCGATAATACTGTGTGTATTGCCATTCAGAGCCATAATGATAACAAGTCAGTGAAAAGTTCTCATAGTCCCTTAATGACTGAAAGACAGTCTCTAGCCTTTGAACAATGTGTTTGTTCTTCGAGCTTGTATCAGAGAATTGCCAGAGTGATGCGGAATGTAAAGTTCAGATTAGTTCTTGTAGAAAGTATGTGTTTCACTTATTAACGTAGCCGAGCGATCAAGGCACTAGTATTACTGTCACTCCTGTCTGGAATTCAGCCCCTACAATATCTTGCATGCAAGATAGCGTTCAGATGCCTAGGGTGCCGGAGGTATCCCGGACCGCCTTGAGTACTGAGTCTATCCTTGCAATGTTGCTAGTTCAAGTAGTAGTTCCTCTCCAGGGGACGCTTTGTTGAAGAAAGACTATTTGAATGAGTTATAGCATCTCTCGCTGATGCAAAAGCAATTGCAGAAAGCCGTTTCTGTTGCTAGTGTACTCACTAGAGTGCCAGTTGTTGTCCCTCGTGTTCCAGATAGTGTTCCTTCCAGTTGACAGTAAGCCTTTGCAGAGTAAAGTGTCGTGTGTCGAGTAATTCTTACCTGCAGTAAGAGATAGTGAAAACCGTTCTCCTTTGCTCATACTTTGTGTCATTGAGCTAACTATTTCAACCGGGGAGGATCCATCCACTCCACCGAGCCTGTTTATTCCTCCAGTAGGAAAGTGATCATAAGTTGTGAGCTAAAGATAGAAAATTAGAAAATCCAGTTTAGAACCGAATTATTGACTGTGTGTTTTGTTATTAGATTTCCAGTATCTAGCAAGATTGTTGTGTGTTCAAGTTCTCTCTCTTGACCTCTGTACGGAGGCCATTAACATTTATTGTAATGCACTTGAAGACAATGGCGGGGTTTTATCATTTCTCTTCCCTGCCGCTGACAAACCTGACTTGGACTTTCTACTATTACTTCTAACGGACTTCCCACCACTCTTACCTAACTTACCTAAGGGAGCACGCTTGTCACCTTTGGCAACATCTGCCCAAACCTTTTTGCTTGACCTCTGGCCCGGAGTTAGAATGTCATCCTCCACGGGTGTACTTGGCCTCTTACAGGAAGCTCCCTCGTACTCCATGTCACCCGCACCATCTTCCCTGTGCACCTCCACGTCCGCCTCTACCACAGACTTATGAAGTACACGCCTTCCCTCTGCACCCACACTACACACAAGTACAGTCTCCACCACCGGTGAAGTCACTGGCGTGGAAAGAAATCCACCGGCGACGGGCTGTCGAGGAGCCTCTGAATCTCGTCAAAACCAGGCAACACTATTGACGGGCTCAGCACCTCTTCCACCAGAGGTGACCCACCCGCGGCACCATCATCTTGATCGCCTTCAGATGCTGGTGGCAACGTCGAGACGACTTCCTCTGCAGCCTCCACTGCTGCACTCCACGTCCCATTTGCAGGTAAAACCTTCAAAACATCCTCTACCACAGGTATGTCATCCTTCGGTGGGTGAACGCACTCGTCAATCACTACACTTGCTGAGCAAGTTAATAAGGTAATGAACTCACAAGTTACAAAGGTAATGAACTCACAAGTTACAAAGGTAATGAACTCACAAGTTTCAAAGGTAATGAACTCACAAGTTACAAAGGTAATGAACTCACAAGTTACAAAGGTAATGAACTCAAAAGTTACAAAGGTAATGAACTCACAAGTTACAAGGGTAATGAACTTAAAAGTTACAAAGGTAATGAACTCACAAGTTACAAAGGTAATGAACTCACAAGTTACAAAGGTAATGAACTCGCAAGTTACAAAGGTAATGAACTCACAAGTTACAAGGGTAATGAACTCAGAAGTTACAAAGGTAATGAACTCACAAGTTCCAAAGGTAATGAACTCACAAGTTACAAAGGTAATGAACTCACAAGCTACAAAGGTAATGAACTCACAAGTTACAAAGGTAATGAACTCACAAGTTACAAAAGTAATGAACTCACAAGTTACAAAGGTAATGAACTCACAAGCTACAAAGGTAATGAACTCACAAGTTACAAAGGTAATGAATCATGTAAGTAAATTTACTTACGTTTATACATGGTTACAATCATGAACAAATTATAAAGTAAAGAGCAGTTCACTAGTCTACACCCGGTCACAACTGTAATGAGTTCTTGGTGCAAATTTTAATTGTTGGGTCACACACACACTGTAGAAACTTGTTTTGGGACTGCCTTCTTGTAAGCTGCACTGAGCAAGCACTGTTGACACCGACACTCTGAGACACCTCTCAGACTTACAAGTGGCTATGGGACAAATTTCTAGCTAACTGCAGTAAGGGGAATACCACACTGCCTACACAGTACTGGTAGGGTCTGACTTACTTGTTGTAGTGGCTATGTGTGTCCTGGCCTTCCTTATCTACAACCCCCTCCTAACACCATGTGCAGTGGAGAACCTTTGCCTGCAAATGAAGTGGTAATTAGTGTCCTGCCTGCACCTCAGAGTTCCCTGGTTTCTAAGGATATCCCTTAAGCAATATATGCAGTAAGTAACACTAGCTTCCAGACTTGAACTTAAGAGACGATGCTGGTACATACCAATACAAAAGCGTCCCTCCGCTTTTAAGACCCACAGATAACTCACTAACGTTTCCCCCAGAAAACTGGCCAGATACTGAGAGAAAGAAAGCCTAGTCTTACTGTAATGGGTCTGGATGGAGAGAGATATCCATGGTACGTCGGGATCTCTCCTCCGGGGCCCCAGGACAGATGTTGGGTCACGTGGGGGATGCTGCTTGTTCACAGCACGTGTTCTCCGGATGATGTCTTGTCTGGTAAGAACGCAGGTCAAGCGTTGTGAGCTCCACACTGCATAGATTCAAGTGTGGGCTGCCAGTTGTCTCTAGCTAACATAACCTAATGCTTGCCTATTCAGGCCTATAACTACCTATATTAGGGTGCTAGAGCTACATTATTAATATCTAACGTTGCTTCAATAATCCTAATATTAGTTGCTAACTGTACAAACTTTCCTAGGCTTTCCTAGGAGAATAAATCTATCAATTAAAATGTACATAATAGTTACCTCCTCCAACTTGAATGTGTGTGTGTTTTGGTTGGGTGTGTGGGTTCCTAAACACCGAGGGCCGATCCATGGTATGTTTAAGGCTCCTTACGGCTCACTTACCCTGTGGAACTTTAGTGACTAAAAAAAGTTTCCACACACACACACATACATACACACATACATACACACACACACATACACACAAAGAAAGTCTTAGAGGATAGTGCAGTACGACAACAAGGAGGAAGCAGCAGCAAGTTGTCCACCAATCCCACTGCCAGCTGCAAGTCACTCATTTAGTTTTTGGTTGCATGTTGTGTCAGAATTACTGGTCTCTGACACTGGAAGCTAGGGGTCACTCACTCTTGCCAGGTATTACCTGATTTAGAGTAAAAACAACATTGATAAGGTGGAGATAGGATTGATGAGTGGGTGGGGTAACTAGTGCGGGACATCAATCACACGCACACACACACACACACACACACACACACGCACGCACGCACGTACACACACACGCAGCTACCTGAGGTATGGAAGAAGGCCAACGCAGTCCCCATTTTTAAAAAAGGAGACAGAAAAGAGGCACTAAACTATAGACCGGTGTCACTTACATGTATAGTGTGCAAAGTCCTGGAGAAAATCATCAGGAAAAGAATGGTGAAACACCTTGAGCGGAACAGGATAATAAACACCAGACAGCACGGATTCCGGGAAGGCAAATCCTGTGTAACAAACCTCCTAGAGTTCTATGATAAAGTAACAGAGGTAAGGCAGGAGAGAGAAGGGTGGGTTGATTGCATTTTCCTGGACTGCAGGAAGGCCTTTGACACAGTTCCTCACATGAGATTAGTAAAGAAGTTGGAAGAACAAGCAGGTATAACAGGAAGGGCACTGGAATGGATCAGGGAATACCTCAAAGGGAGGCAACAACGGGTCATGGTGCGTGGTGAGGTATCACAGTGGGCGCCTGTGACGAGCGGTGTACCACAGGGGTCAGTCCTAGGACCAGTGTTATTCCTGGTATATGTAAATGACATGACGGATGGGATAGACTCAGAAGTGTCTCTATTCGCGGATGATGTGAAAATAATGAGGAGAATCACATCGGAAGAGGACCAGGCAGGGCTGCAAACAGACCTGGACAAGCTCGACATCTGGTCTAGCAGTTGGCTTCTTGAATTCAATCCCTCCAAATGCAAAGTCATGAGGATCGGAGAAGGGCAAAGAAGACCGCTGACAGAGTACAAGCTAGGCGGACAAAGGCTACAAACCTCGGCAAAGGAGAAAGACCTTGGAGTGAGTATAACGCCAAGCACGTCTCCGGAGGCACACATCAACCAGATAACTGCGGCAGCATATGGGCGTCTGGCAAACCTTAGATTAGCGTTCCGTTACCTTAACAAGGAATCGTTCAAGACACTGTATACCGTGTACATCAGGCCCATACTAGAATATGCAGCACCAGTCTGGAACCCACACCTGGTCAAGCACGTAAGGAAACTAGAGAAAGTGCAAAGGTTTGCGACAAGGTTAGTTCCACAACTCAGGGGTCTGTCTTATGAAGAAAGATTGAGGGAAATAGGACTAACAGCACTGGAGGAAAGAAGGGTCAGAGGAGACATGATAACGACATACAAAATACTGCGGGGAATTGACAAGGTAGATAGTGACAGGTTGTTTCAGAGAGGGAACACAGAAACAAGGGGACACAACTGGAAGCTGAAGACTCAGATGAGTCAAAGGGATGTCAGGAAACATTTCTTCAGCCACAGAGTAGTCAGGAAGTGGAATGGACTAGAAAAAGATATAGTGGAGGCAGGAACCATACATAGTTTTAAGACAAGGTATGATAAAGCTCATGGAGCAGGGAGAGCAGAGACCCAGTAGCAGACAGCGAAGAGGCGGGGCCAGGAGCTGAGTCTCGACCCCTGCAACCACAATTAGGTGAGTACAATTAGGTTGAGTACACACGCACACACACACACACTCAGTAGCAGTAAAACCTTTAGATGTTATTGTAGTAGTAACATTATTATACTAGTACTAGTATAAGTATTAGTATTTCTTAGCATAATAATTGAGGCATAGAAGCGCGAGAATACAAATACACGCACACACACACACACGCCAGGGCCAGGAGCTGAGTCTCGACCCCTACAACCACAATTAGGTGAGTACACACCATTATAGGGTGGCAACTGTATACACACACACGCACACACCATTATAGGGTGGCAACTGTACACACACACACGCACACATACACACCTTGTGACAGTATCTCAGTGAGTGGCAGTATAAAATTCAGATTTTTACTGTATTAGTATCTTTATTAGTATTAGAATAAGTACTAGTAATACTATATTAGCAAAATAACTGAAGAAAGGAGTGACTGGGGACACAGGATACGAACAAGCAGTTGACCGTTAGAACCATCCACTCCCTCCCTCCTCCCCTTCCACCCCCCATTCTCCCCTCACTGGCATCTCTCCCCTCTCCCTCTTCCTTTTCTCTTTTGGTCCTCCTCTCCCCTTCTCCCTCCCTCTCCCTCCCTCCCCTCTATTCCCCCTCTTCTTTTCCTCCTTCCCTTCCACCCCTTATACTATAGCTCCCTTCCCCCCCTTTTTCTCCACCCTTCCATCACTCTCCCTCCTAAACCTCTCCCCCTTAAACCCTACACTTTCCTGAACACACACACACACACACATACACACACACAAAAACAAAAAACAAAATGGTGGTAGGGACTCGCAGAACCCAGGGACCAGAGGAGAATGGCTCTGGTAAGGAAGAATGGATGGAAGAGCAGTGCAAAAGGATGGAACAGGAGTGGGAGAGAAAACTAGGAGAGCTTTCTGCAAAAATGGAGAGAGAGCTTTCTGTGAAACTAGAAAAGAGGTTGGAGGAGAAGAAGATTTGGGAGTCACAAGCTGAAGATGCAGTAGCCAGGATAAGAGGCCTAGAAGATGAGGTAAACAGGCTGAAGCTGGTTACAGGGGTATTGACCAGTAAAGATACAGCATCAAGGGTGTCCATAGGGAAGGAAGGAGATAAAACTTACGCTACAGCAGCATCTGCCTACCAAGCAGGGCCAAGGAGTGAAGGGGGTGAGCAGCTGAGAGCAGGTGGAGAGGGGAATGGAGCAAATGCAGGGGAACGATCATGCCAACAAGAGCGATGGGAAGAAAAAGGGGAGAAACAGGAATCTGAGCTGCAGAGGGAAAGGCAATGGGAGGAGGAGAGGGCAAAGGCAGTGTTTATTCATGGGCTGAAGGAGAGAGAGGAAAGGACACACACTGAAAGACAGCAGGCAGAAAGAAAGGAGATTGAGAGCATACTCAAAGAAATAGGCGAAGAAGACATGTCCGAGATTGTAAATTTTCAGAGAATAGGGAGTTACTCGAAGGGGAGAAAACAACCACTCAAGCTGATCCTCAGGACAGAAACAGAGAGGGACAGAATACTCCAAGAGAAACCACGATTGAAGGAAACGGATTACAGGAGGGTGTTCCTAGACTGGGACAGAACAAAAACAGAACGACAGCAGCTGAGGGAGAGGGCACAAAGGCGAAAGGAGCGAGGAGGAGAGATAAGGACAGAATCAGTAGAGGACAACCAGAGCAGGACGGAGCAACAGGAACAAGCACAACCCAACAACCAAGCACACGGTCCCAACACAAACTACAACCTACACTCACAGCCCATACCCAACATTCCACTGTAGAATCCCACAGTACACTGCCAGGTACCCCACCCTCACAGACCCCCAAAACACTGTATTAGAGAGGAAACTGAAGGTATGGTACACCAATGCTGATGGAATAACAAATAAGTGGGAGGAGTGGCACGAAAGAGTCAAAGAGGCATCACCGGACATAATAGCTCTCACAGAAACCAAGCTCACAGCTATGATAACAGATGCCATCTTTCCAATGGGGTACCAGATCCTGAGGAAAGACAGAGGGAACAGAGGGGGTGGAGGAGTTGCACTGCTGATCAAAAACAGATGGGATTTTAACGAGCTGGAAAGAGGAGACAGAGGAGAAGCTGGGGATTACATAGTAGGAATGCTACAGTCTGAAGGTCCCAAGGTGGTAATTGCAGTGATGTATAACCCACCACCGAACAGCAGGAGGCCAAGGCAAGAGTATGATGAGAGTATGGTGTGGGTGGCATCCATCGTTTTAGTGGACTGGTGTGGGTGGCATCCTGGGTGTTATTGGACCGGTGTGGGTGGCATCCTGTGTTAGTGGACAGGTGTTGGTGGCATCCTGGGTGTTAGTTGACTGGTTTGGGTCGCATCCTGTTTGTTAGTGGACTGGTGTGGGTGGCATCCTGGGTGTTAATGGACTAGTGTGGGTGGCATCCTGGGTGTTAGTGGACTGGTGAGGGTGGCATCCTCGGTGTTAGTGGACTGGTATGGGTGGCCTCTTGGGTGTTAGTGGACTGGTGTGGGTGGCATCCTAGTTGTTAGTGGACTGGTGTGGGTGGCATCCTAGTTGTTAGTGGACTGGTGTGGGTGGCATCCTGTATGTGTCTGAGACCCATGTCTCCCATGGGAGGAGGTAGAAGGACCCCCTCATCATCTGTGACCAACTGTCACCAGGCCTAGCCACGTTCCTTGCCCCCAAGGGGCTCATAGGGGGAAGCTAGGCCCCTTGTCTGCCATTTTTAACACCCCAGGAGGACCATGGGAATGACAGTCTTGTGAGCTGCAGATGGGAGCTAGCTCTGGCTCTGACACCTACCTCGCTCTAGAAGTCCTGGGAATGATGGACTACCCGGTTTCTGGATTTGTTTGTTGTAGATTCACGGTACTCTCCTGGTCTGGGGCTATTTCAGATGGTGACCCGGCCTTGGCTCTCTGTCTTGGGAGTGTCTTAGACCTGTGTCTCCCATGGGAGGAGGTACAAGTACCTCCTCATCGTCTAGAACCAACTGTCCCCAGGCCTAGCCACGTTCCTCGCCCTCAAGGGGCTGGTAGGGAGAAGCTAGGCCCCTTGTCTGCCATTTGCAATGCCCCAGGGGAAATGGTAGTCTTGTGAGCTGCAGATGGTAGCAAGCTCTGGCTCTGGCACCTACCCTGCCCTAGAAGGGCTGGGAATGATGGTCCACAAGCTCCTGGATTCTTTTCTATTCTAGGTGATTTGCCGGTATGGATCCCGGCCCGGCTCTCGTCCAATTTGGTGACCCGGCATCAGCTCCACATGCAGGGAAGTGTTGTGTATCGTCGCTACATGTACATGTGTGGCATTCCTTTGGTGGGAAGAGGGGTCCTCTCCAATTCAATGGGACAAACGATGATCCAAAAGTTAGGTTGCTGTAATAGTTGTTGGTGTGAGGTGCAACGGAGGCCCTCAGCAGGCCTTCACAGGGACGTCACTTGGGGAGAGGGGGAAGGGCAGGTGACGTGCAATGACTGGGAGTAGGGTCTCCAAGTCTCTGATGGCCAAATACACTAGATGTGCCGCCTCATCTTCCCAGGCCCGCCTCACCAGGGTCATCTGGAAGTGTCTGCGGCGAAGGGGCAATGTAGCTGGGCAGTCTAACACGTAATGCACTAGGGGTGTCGAAACCATTCGGTCACAGTGGGCACAGAGCTCCTCTCTCGCCTGTTCAACGATCCGTGCAGTGGTGGGATACCCTAAGCGTAGGATGTTGATGGTCACCCGCAGGTCCCTGGTCTGCTTCCCAATACTACTTGAAGGGGTGCGACTCCTTGATCTTTTCCAGATGGTCACCCGGCCTTGGATTTACACATATGATACTATGTATGATAATTAAGTAAGGTTATTTATACATAGGTATACGTAAGTATAAGTATCATACATAGTAACATTTGGGTTATTCTTGGTATTTCACGTATACAACTTACAAGTACCCTAATGGAATAAAGGACCCCAATAGAAATAAGTCACTCTGGCTGGCTTTTTTTGGGTTATCCTAGGTCCTCTACACATATGCTGCTATGTATGATAATCTATGTAACTGTATTTGTGTATACCTGAATAAACTTACTTATTTGCCAAAATAAACGTACTTGCTATATTACTTTAGTTTATCTTTAAATATACTTAAAATTTTAGATACTTATAAATTATGAATTATCTGCTAGTTTTAAAAATTATTATTTTCTCTTTTTAAGATAAAATATATTTACATTAATAAAACAAATTTTATGAAAAGTTTTCACCCAATATATAGTATTTATGAAATATTTATATTCTATATGCATTACTATTATTATAATATTCCAAAAATTCATGTTATATACATCAAGGATGTGAAAATATAATTCTTAGGACTATTTGATTAAATTTTTTTAGGGAATATTTTATTCCTCTTAATAATGATACAACAGGTGGGCTGAGTGTCTCAGCAGATACATGCAGTCTAGGGGGTTACCTGGAGAGGGTTCCGAGAGTTTACCTGCAGAGGGTTCCGAGAGTTTACCTGCAGAGGGTTCCGAGAGTTTAACTGCAGAGGGTTCCGAGAGTTTACCTGCAGAGGTTCCGAGAGTTTACCTGCAGAGGGTTCCGAGAGTTTACCTGCAGAGGGTTCCGAGAGTTTACCTGCAGAGGGTTCCGAGAGTTTAACTGCAGAGGGTTCCGAGAGTTTACCTGCAGAGGGTTCCGAGAGTTTACCTGCAGAGGGTTCCGAGAGTTTACCTGCAGAGGGTTCCGAGAGTTTAACTGCAGAGGTTCCGAGAGTTTACCTGCAGAGGGTTCCGAGAGTTTACCTGCAAAGGGTTCCAGAGTTTACCTGCAGAGGTTCCGAGTTTACCTGCAGAGGGTTCTCAGAGTTTAACTGCAGAGGGTTCCTGAGATTTACCTGAGAGGGTTCCGAGAGTTTACCTGCAGAGGGTTCCGAGAGTTTACCTGCAGAGGGTTCCGAGAGTTTACCTGCAGAGAGTTTCGGGGGTCAACGCCCCCGCGGCTCGGTGTGAGACCAGGCCTCATTGTCGATCAGGGTCTGATCAACCAGGCTGTTACTGCTGGCTGCATGCGGACTGACGTACGAGAGGTTTTCAGGGGTTTACCAGCAGAGGGTTTTGGGGGTTTACCTGGAGAGGGTTCCAGGTGTTTACCTGGAGAGGGTTTTGGGGGTTTACCTGGAGATGGCTTCAGGGATTTACCTGGAGAGGGTTTTGGGGGTCAACGCCACCACGGCTCGGTCTGAGACCAGGCCTCATGGTGGATCAGGGTCTGATCAACCAGGCTGTTACTGCTGGCTACATGCGGACTGACGTACGAACCACACCCCGGTTGGTCCAGTTCTGACTTTAGGTGCTTGTCCAGTGCCTTCTTGAAGACAGCCAGGGGTCTATTGGTAATCCCCCTAATTGTGTTGTCTCTCGGTGTACTCGTGGCGCCCCTGCTTTTCATCGGGGGAATGTTGCATCTCCTGCCGAGTAATAATAATAATAATAATATATTTAGTACAAGTTCATGTACAAGGTATGCAGACCACAACTGACATCAATGACATACTACTATATAGAAAGCCGTTTGTTATGCTGAGCATTTCCCATAAATTAGGTCCTTGTCCTAGGATGCGACCCATACCAGTCCACTAACACCCAGGTACCCATTTTACACTGATGGGCGATAAAACACCTAAATTAATGGGAATGGTTGAAGTCCCTTGATTTGTATTCCCTGGAATGCATGCGACAAAGATACATGATAATATACACTTGAAAAATCCTAGAGGGATTAGTACCTTGTTAAACGATCAATAGTGTACCCGTTGTTAAATCAGCACCTTGGTTATTGACCAATCACAGGCAAGCCCACCAAAGCTGAAGCAACGTGGTTCACTTGTGGTCAGCACTGGCAGTCTTGCCTAGCTGCTGGTTGAGCACAGTGCGCACTCTCTGGCTTCTGCTTTGTCACCATGGTGTACTGTCCTACCTTAGTGGTGTTGCAGGTTCTCAATTATGTGTCAGAGGTCGGACTACTCTCTATCCTGTCTGTACATATTGTACATACCGTACATACCTGTATATATCATCTGGTAAAGGAAAATATTTCCCGGAGTTTACCTGGAGAGAGTTCCAGGGGTCAACGCCCCGCTGCTCCACATTCCCGTTACGACCAGGTCTCACAGGCCAACTAACAAATTATAAAATGAACCTGGAGACACATTGTGAGGCCAGCAGTAACAGCCTGGTTGATCAGGCCCTGATCCACCATGAGGTCTGGTCACAGACTGGGCCGCAGGGGCGTTGACCCCCGGAACTCTCTCCAGGTAAACTCCAGGTATGCGACCCATGAGGGTTTTGTGGTTCCTTTTGTTTAATGTAATGGTCTCAAGGGCTCTTGATCCAAGGAATTGAACGTACCTTCCTCTTCCTCGGATCAAGCATAATTATGCCAACAGTATCCCAGACTCTACTGTATGACCCCTATGGGTTTAATGTTTATATTATATTTAAATTATCTTATACATACACCCCTCTCAGTGTATATACTCTCAGATATATACATATATCAGTGTATCTACACTTATATACACCTCTCAGTGTATATACACTGAGATATGATGAAAATTATACACAGGTGAAACATCTGGGTATCATTATTGTAGACATTTCGCCCTCCAGCGGCTTGAACTTAATAGACACTTAAGCAACATATAGGAATGTTTATTGAAGAAACGTTTCGCCATACAGTGGCTTCATCAGTCCAATACAAAGCAGAAAGTTGTAAGGAGAGGAGGAGTTTGAGGTAATCAGTCCCTCGGCCTGGAGTCGATGTGTTCAGTCCATCAATCTTGTAGAAAGTGCAGCATAGAGGAGGAGGAGGTGTTGATTCACCGGGAGAATTCCCGGCCCGGTCTTTACCAGATGGCAACCCGGCTCCGGCTCCCTGGTGTGGGAGTAGCAGAGACCGAAGTCTCCCATGGGAGGGGGTACCCCTCAGCGGTGGGACCAACTGGCCCCAGGCCTAGCCATATTCGCCCACAAGCACGAGGCAGGTAGGTAGATAGTTGCTAGGCCCCTCTGGTCTGCCACCTTCCCCGCCCCAAGGAGGCTGACGGGAAGGGCAGGCTTGCGAGCCGCAGATGGTAGCAAGCTCCAGCCTTGGCACCTACCCTGCCTAGAAGGGCTGGGCATGGTGAGCGACCTGCAGCATAGAGCCGTAGAAGTGGCTTATATACTGTAGTCAGGTGAGGCGAAGCCGGAGGAGGCGGGGTCATAGTGGTACCATCCACTAGTCGAAGTAGGTCGTCATCCAAAGTATTACAAAAACAATACATTTGTAATAAAGAGACTGTTTGGGATAACAATAAAATCTAATATTTCAGATATTTATTAATATATATATTATTATTAATATAAAAACATATAATCTGAATAAAAACATAATCCTATAATTTGTGTAAAAACATTTATATACACAAAAATCATAGTACAAGGTAATAAAAGTCACAAGTAAAATCATATACTTAGTGCAGTGTCAAGTCGCTGCCGTCTACAAGTGTCACACAGGACACTACCACACCTTGTCATGATACGCCTTCTCCACCGTGTCCTCAGACACCCTTATGTCTGTCTTATGGCACACCTACGGGGTTCCACGACACCCGTTCCTGTACCATAAAGGACACCTTCACTGTGTCACAAGACACCTTCTCTGTGCCACATGGCACGCCCCCTGTATCATGAACTCAATCTCTAGTAAAGCCTTTGCACCGCGTCTTGACACACCAAATACACGACTCAACCTGTGTCGTGCCACCGTCACAAACTCTCTGACTACACCACTAAATACCTGATACTCCGGGTAACATTACCAGTGTCACACAAGACACAACCAGTGTCACACAAGACACAACCAGTGTCACACAAGACACAACCAGTGTCACACAAGACACAACCAGTGTCACACAAGACACAACCAGTGTCACACCAGACAACCAGTGTCACACAAGACACCACAACATATCAGTGTCACACAAGACACAACCAGTGTCACAGAAGACACCACAACATATCAGTGTCACACAAGACACCTCAGGTACATAATTTCAGGTACAATAGTCTATTTTCAGGTACATAGTCTCAGGTCGTTACCAGCATGAAGAATCACTCTCAAGGTCTCTCAAACTTAGCACTCTCCATTAGTGTATGGGAGAGTCTACTCTCCAGAGGGAGAGACTGATGAACACTCTCCAGTAGTATATATGGAAGAGTCTGGTACACTCCCTATGTGCATCAGGGAGCTGGTGAACTTTCCAGTCTTGTATAGTGAAGAGTCTAGTTGACACTTTCAGTCAAGCCGGCTCGGCAGTCAAACATCGGGTCTGATGACATAACCCACTGACTGCTGGCCAGCAGGGTAACTACCTAACTCATTGTTAGATAGGGGCCATAACACAAAGTTTTTTATTTTTTTATATTTTATTTATAAAGAGTACATTACAACTTAAATAATTGACTGCATGTCACAACAAGGCTGCAAAAACCAGCCTTCAAATATGAAAACACCCGCCTCATGAAACATGAGATCATATGACTGTTAATAAGGCAACATATATTACCACATAAGTATCTTTATATTTCAAACCCCACCTACTACCCCCCCCCCTCAAACTAGTTACAAACAATAATAAGACTGAACAACAGTGTCCACTTTATGAATTTTTGTTTTTCTCATTTTATTGGATGAAAATGTAAACATACAAAATATTATCACACAATACATGTGTCATTTGCAGCCCGGCTCTTGTGGCGAACGGGTGTGCTGCCTTGAGCTCTGTCCCCTGGTGGCAACTGAGCGCAACTCCATTTGCAGTAACATGGCGTCGGCCGGCAGACGACGTAACAACACTCTGTATCGACATGGTTACTGGTGTGATTCAACCAGCAGTGGTGGCTACAGTGATTCTAACGATTCTGAGGGACATCTACAACATCAAGACTTCAGATTTATATGGAGTGGCGCTAAATGGAATAAACAGGATCTTCGTGAAGTTACTGACGGCCAGAGCGTATGAGCAATTGGTGGACCTACACCAGAATATAGTATATACCATCAACATGACTCTGCAGGTGCGTTTGAAGGATGTCTCCTGCACTTATACTTTTGTGAGAGTGAGGAATGTCCCATTTGAGGCAGACCAGTTGGACATAAGCTGTGTCTTTGGCTATGGCAGGAAAGTGGAGTGAGGGGCCCCTGGCAGGTCTCCCTGAGCGTTCATTCTCCTTGAAGATGTCGTTAAGGAGACCCATTCCCTCCTACGTCATCATGGCTGAGTTTCGTACCCAGGTGTACGTGACGTACATGGGACAGCGACGTACGTGTCGGATCTGTGGGGCCTTTCAACATATGGTTGCAGATTGTATGAGAAGAGGCTTTCAATGTTCTTCTGAGGGCCCGCTTGGTCCGGGTTTGAAGGAGGACCACAGCGAGAAGGATAAGGGTGGACGGATGCAGCAGCAGGCCAGGAGTTGGAGTGACATTGTTGAGGGCGTGGAAGAGTCTTGTCACACGCTACTGCTGGCATCGCAGGTGGAAGAGCATGACAAGGATGATGGCGTGGAAACTGTGGTGGAGGGCTGCACGGATATGCCTCTGGTGGATGTGTTACAGAGGTTATTAGATGACCTGTTACCAGTATTGAGTGTTGTAGATGGAGATGTGCTGACGGATGATGCTAGCGTTGAGGTTGGCTTGGCGAGTGTAAGGCCGGTGGAGTCGGCATTAGTGAGTGAGAGCGTGAGTGTGGAGGTACATCAGTGATAGTAGTGAGGTGATGGATGTGTTGAGTGGATCACGGAAGAGATCGGGTACACTCTCAGATAGTGATGACGTCTTGACGCCAGCACAGAGAATAAGTAAGAAGCTTTTGGTGGAGGTGGCAGGTAAAGACATGGGAGTGGTGTTGGGAAGGGAAGGTATCAAGAAGGGTCCTTAGAGTGGTAGAAGTGTGGGCAAGGGCGGGGGTAAGGGTAAGAATGTGACGTAGCCTACACAGAGATCGGAAGGTAAACCCACTCACATATTTTCCAGTGATTAACAATAAATGTAAATGGGTTGAGGGCTGAGGTAAAGAGAACAAGGATTGAGTGTACTTTGAAATGTTTTAGACTGCAAGTGGGTTTTATTCAGGAGCATAACTATAGGTATGGTTGAGACTTATGGTTGAAAGGGTATAATGTGTATGCAGGGTCTTCAGGGCGATTAAAGGGTGAGGTTGCTGTGGTAATAAAGATGTCAAGCCCTTTACTTTATTGGCGTGGGAGGAGTGTGGGGAGGGCTGGGTGGTCAGGTTGGAGGGAAAATGGGGTGGAGTGAGGGTTTGTTTTGTAGGGGTATATGTGCCAGCGGAAAACTCTAGGAGGGTGAAAATTAACTTTTTGAATGATGTTATGATATATGCTTTGGGTGGAATGCCAGGTGTAGCAATAGTTGGGGGTGATTTTAATTGTGTAATTAGGAAACATGATGTGGAGCCACGGGGGATGGGTTGTGATTTGGGGGCTTTAAGGGATTTATTGGGTAGTGTGGTTTGAAGGATGTGGTTGGGGAAGGGGTTATGGTTGAGCATACTTTCGTTCACAAAGGGTACGCGGCCAGATTAGATAGGATCTATGTGTCAGGAAGGTAGTTGTGGGGAGGGTTCAAACAATCGATGTGGGTTTTTCAGATCACCGTGGGGTTCTTGTGAACGTGAATTGAGATGGGGTGGCGAGGTGGTATAGGGGATATTGGAAGTTGAATGTCAGATTATTGGATGGTGCTGACAGTAAGGTGAGTTTTGGGACGTGGTGGGCAGGATTATGGGAGCAGGGTAAGAGAGTGGATGATTTGGTGGAATGGTGGGAAGGCAGGGCAAAGGTGGGTATTCAGGAATATTATCAGAGGTTGGGTCGGGAGGAGGTGCATTGGAAGTATGGGTTACAAAAGTATCTTGAGGGGTTATTGCAAAGGTGTTATGAGTGTGGGGGTCAACAGGAAACGGTTGAGATTATGGGTTTGAGGGAAAGATTGCGGGATTTACAAAATGACTGGTTTGATGCGTGCTGGTTGAAAGCGGGTATATATGATGTATTATGGGGAGACAGACCGTCTAGGTATGTATTGGGTAACTGTAGGGTGAGGAGGGAGGCCATGACGGTGGAATGCTTGGAGGTCGAGGATGATCTGGAGAGTTTTGTTAAGGGGCAAAGGATACGGACGACTGAGGCGATGGGTGTGTATGTGGATAAATGGTTTGAGTTACATATGAGGAGTAAGGGAGGAGGGCAGAGTGAAAGGGGTATCATAGAAGAGAGCATTTTAGAGACATTGGAGGAGAAGGATAGAATGAGTCTGGAGGGACGGATTTTGGAGGAGGAGGTATGGGTGGCGGTGAATGGTATGAGTAAGGGAAAAGCGCCAGGTATAGATGGAATTGTGAATGAATTTTATAGAGAACATTGGGACGTTTTGAGAGAATGTATGGTTGAGTTGATGAACAGAATGAAGCAAACGGGTAGCATAGGGCGGGAATAGGGTATGAGGGTGGTGGTGTTAGTTAAGAAAGGGAAGGCGGAGAATACGGTAAGTAATTATAGACCCATAGTTTTCATGAATGCTGATTATAAGATTTTTACGAAGGTCTTGGGGAATAGGTTAAAGCATGTGATACAGGGGGTGGTTGCGTAGGGGCAGTGTGGAATACCGGGTAGAAGTATGATTCGGGGGCATGAACTTATCAAGGCATATATTGATTACAGGACTGAGGGTGGGGTATTGGCGCTGGACCCTTTCTATCACTTGATAGAGGAAGGAGTTTGGAGTGAGGCACAGGTAGAGAGTGGTACGACTGGAATAGTCGGGTATGTTGATGATACCATGGTGTTAGTGGGTAATGAGGAAGGGTTGGTGAATATTGGGTGAATCTTACAGGTTTTTTGCAAGGCTACAAGTATGAGTATAAATGGGGCTAAATCGTTTTTGTTGGAGGTGGGGAGGTGGATAGGCGGGAGATTGGGGGAGGGATATGGGTGGGTCATAGTGGATAATATAAAAATTTGTGGTATAGTGTATATGTGTGATAGTATGTTAGCTAGGAAGGTGAACTCGGGGAGGGTAGTGCAAATGGCCTTGGGTAGGTTAGCAAGATGGAGGGCTGGGGACCTCACCTTGCAACAGAGGGTGATAGCGGTGAACGTGATGATATATAGTCGGTTATGGCACGTGGCAGTGATTTAGCCTCTGTTGCAGGAGGATGTGCATGGTTTAGAGGTTAAAGTATTCAGGTATATATGGGCCTATGGTAAGCATTGGCTTAGGAAGGAGGTGGTACAGAATCGGGTTGAGATGGGCAGTCTGGGGCTTATATGGGTTGATCGTAGGTTGTGTGTCTGTACGTGAAACGTTGTATGGTGCATGTGGGATGCATGGATGGTAATCGTGTGGGGGTGTTGGAGCGTGAGGTAAACAAATGGTGGGGGTAAATCTTTGGGGCAGTGTTGGGATTTATTAAGGAATTTGGTGGTCATGAGGAGGCTGCATAGTTTGAAGGCATGCGCAATGGAAAGGGTAGGGGAGGGGAGGGAAGGTTGGTTATCTAGGGTGTGGCTGAATATCCGGTGTATGATTGGGGTACGATATGGAAGGGATTCAAAGGGATGCATATCAGAGCTAGGGATAGGGAATTAATGTACAGGTTTTTACATGGTGCAGTGGCATCGAGGGCATTGTTATTCAAGATGGAGATTGTGCAAGACAAGTGCTGTAGATGATGTGGGATGCAGGAAACGGCTTTACATGTCATATATTTCTATGAAGCTTTGGGACCCGTGAGGGAATGGATGGGTCGGGTATTAGGGAACATGGGGGGTATCTCTATATTGAGGGCCCTGTGTTTGGATATAGGTGGGGTGGGGACCTGGGTGCTGAGGAGTTTATGGTATTTAATGGTTGATTTTGTGTGTGTGTCTTGGAGAATGAGGGAACATGGGGTGGGGGAACGAATACAGGCTTTGGGGGGAGGTATGTATAGGACTAAATGTAGGAATCGGGTGGTGTATGGGAGTGCTTGGGGAATTGCTTTTTCAGATGAGTATAGGGATATGGTATTGTGTGATTTGTTGCGTGCATAGGTAAGGGGGCTTGACATTTTGGGTGATAACGGGTGTATGGTTTTGCAGAGTTCAGGGAGAGGGGCAGGGGAGTTTCATGTGTGTGTTATGAGTGTTGGGCGAGCAGGTTTAGCAGTGTATGAGTGGAGTATCTGGGTTTGGGGGGGTGAGGGTGACTACCTGGAGTCTACCTGGAGAGAATTCCAGGGGTCAACGCCCCCGCAACCCGGTCTGTGACCAGGCCTCCTGTTGGACCAGAGCCTGATCAACCAGGCTGTTACTGCTGGCCGCACGCAGTCCAACGTACGAACCACAGCCTGGCTGATCAGGTACCGACTTGAGGGGCTGATGAGCCTCTTTTCATTTAAAAACAAAATTAAAATCGAAAAATTATGGAAATGAATTTTTTCTTACCAAAAAATAGTACATAATTCTGGCAACAAGTTGATGCAATCTGTTTATTTCTATCATATTTCTAAGTATGTTTATCCTAAACAGTATTTTTTTGTTCTTGGTGTCAGCAAAAAGACGTTGGCAATTTGTCAGTTTTTTTTTTTTTTTTTACCCCTAAAATTGTGATTTTTATTATTTTTTTTATTTGAAATACACTGCATGGCAACTTGTGTGAGTAGTGGTGTAGTGAGCTACGGAAGACACACGCTCTCAGTGGCCCTGCAGCCTCTGATAAGCATGGTGTGATATACTGCGCTGAAAGGTTATGGGCGATTTCCTAAGATTTTTACATTTACATTATTATCAATATCTCAGGAATAAGTTATTGCCATTATAATCCCTCTCATGCAAAAAGTATTTGTCATAGCATCATGATTCTTTTTCGTAGGTTATTGACGAAGGATGGTTCTATCGTAGTTCAGAGTGATTTTGCGATGTGATTTACGGTTTCTTGTTAGTGATTTTTATTTCCCCCCCCCCAAAAAAAAAAAACACATATTTCAACATTTTGTATAATGCAATCTATTGACAGAAAGCTCATACCACTCTGAAGCTTCATAACCTAACTCTTCATCTTTCATCTGATCTCAACTAGAACATTGTATGTCTTACTAATTTCGTAGACAATGCACTGCCATAAATCTTATCAAATAATTTTTTTTTTCTGAATAACTCAAAGGCAAAACGTCACTAAAAACTCAGTGTTTAATAATGAAATGCTGCTTAATTCAAAGAAAATATTCCCATTGAAATATTTGCATAAATAAAGAAGTTTGGTTGACTTTGCTCATCACCCCCTTGAGGTGCCTGTCCAGTGCCTGCTTGAAGACAGCCAGGGGCTTGTTGGTAATCCCCCTGATGTATGCTGGGAGGCAGTTGAACAATCTTGGGCCCCTCACACTTATTGTGTTGTCCCTCAACGTGCTAGTGGCACCCTGCTCTTCATTGGGGGGATGTTACATCGCCTGCCGAGTCTTTTGCTTTCGTACGGAGTGATTTTTGTGTGCAAGTTTGGTACTAAGCCCTCGAGAATTTTCCATGTGTATATAATAATGTATCTCTCCCGCCTGCGTTCTAGAGAGTACAGGTTTAGGAACTTCAAGCATTCCCAGTAGTTGAGGTGGTTTATCGCACTTATGCGTGCGGTGAAGGTTCTCTGCACATTTTCAAGGTCAGCAATTTCACCCGCCTTGAAAGGTGCAGTTAGTGTGCAGCAATATTCCAGCCTAGATAGAACAAGCGATCTGTAAAGTGTCAACATGGGATTGGCATCCCTGGTTTTGAAGGTTCTCATTATCCATCCTGTCATTTTTCGAGCAGATGCAATTGCTACATTGTTATGGTCCTTGAAGGTGAGATCCTCTGACATGATCACTCCCAGGTCTTTGACATTAGTTTTTCGCTCTATTGTGTTGTTGGAATTAGTTTTGTACGCCAATGAGATTTTAATTTCTTCACGTTTTCCGTATCTCAGTAATTGAAATTTCTCATCATTGAACTTCATATTGTTTTCTGCAGCTCATTTAAAGATTTGGTTTATGTCTGCTTGGAGTCTTGCAGTGTCTTCAACGGTGGACACTGTCATACAGATTCGGGTGTCATCTGCAAAGGAAGACACAGCACTGTGGCTTATATCCCTGTCAATGTCTGATATGAGGATGAGGAATAGGATGGGAGCATGTACTGTGCCTTGTGGAACAGAGCTTTTCACAGTAGCTGCCTCAGACTTTACTCTGTTGACTACTACTCTTTGTGTTCTACGTGTTAGGATTTTATAGATCCATCTACCAACTTTTCCTGTTATTCCTGTATCACGCATTTTGTGTGCTATTACACCATGGTCACACTTGTCAAAGGCTTTTGCAAAATCGTCTGCCGACCAGTCACAAAAACCTAACCTGTGACGCTCAAATCTTTATAAACCATAAGCAATAAACATTTCAACCTTGTTGCAATACTAGAATATTTTTTTTTTAGAAAGAGACCAATACAAAACAATACAATTTAAACAATTGACTATTTATGTCACAACAAAAGTGAAATACCAGCCTTCAAATAGAAATACACCTGCCTCATGAAGCATGAGATCATAAAATGGCTATTAATAAGGAAACATACATTACCACAAAAGGTTCTTTATATATCAAACCCCACCTACTTGCTTCCCCCCAAACTAAGTACAAACAATAATGTGTTGTGGGGGTTCTTTGCATAGATTTGGTAATAAATACTAACGATGAGCTTGGTATGGTAGCGTTTTAATGAGGCGTTAGATATATGGGAGCTGAGAGCCTATGCCTATGTCCGCCTGCTATGCCTATCTGAGTGGAACAGACTGCTGGTCCGCAAGGCACTGGGGCGTTCAAAAGGCAGGCCTATGATTGCCTAATGCCAAATCACATGGGCAGAGGTTGGTGATCACGTGAACAGCAATGGCTTAGCCGTTAGAAATACGAACCGTACAGCTCGGGCATGCTACCTATGGCGTCTCGCCATACAACTATACAAACTAAGGACAACAGGCATACAACTCTCAGCTGATTCTATACAATGTCAAAGTACACAACAGTAGAACATTATACTTCACAAGGATATTATCGTGACGGAACAATCTACATTACTATATGATGCATCATGATACACAGGAATTAACTAAATGAGCTCGTTTCTAGAAAATCATGATAAAAGAGATAAAAAAAAATTTGTTCGATCGAACTGTCTTCATGTGATCTACGAATTCTGAGGAAACATATTTACAAGAAGGTAGTGATTAACAGACAAGATAGATCTGGTGCACTCAAATCTGGTCTGTGACCAGGCCTCCTGTTGGACCAGAGCCTGATCAACCAGGCTGTTACTGCTGGCCGCATGCAGTCCAACGTACGAACCACAGCCTGGCTGGTCAGGTACCGACTTTAGGTGCCTGTCCAGTGCTTGCTTGAAGACAGCCAGGGGTTTTTTGGTAATCCCCCTTATGTATGATGGGAGGCAGTTGAACAATCTTGGGCCCCTCACACTTATTGTGTTGTCCCTCAACGTGCTAGTGGCACCCCTGTTCTTCATTGGGGGGATGTTACATCGCCTGCCGAGTCTTTTGCTTTCGTAGGGAGTGATTTTTGTGTGCAAGTTTGGTACTAAGCCCTCGAGAATTTTCCATGTGTATATAATAATGTATCTCACCCGCCTGCGTTCTAGAGAGTACAGGTTTAGGAACTTCAAGCGTTCCCAGTAATTGAGGTGGTTTATCGCACTTATGCGTGCGGTGAAGGTTCTCTGCACATTTTCAAGGTCAGCAATTTCATCCGCCTTGAAAGGTGCAGTTAGTGTGCAGCAATATTCCAGCCTAGATAGAACAAGCTATCTGTAAAGTGTCAACATGGGCTTGGCATCCCTGGTTTTGAAGGTTTTCATTATCCATCCTGTCATTTTTCGAGCAGATGCAATTGCTACTTTGTTATGGTCTTTGAAGGTGAGATCCTCTGACATGATCACTCCCAGGTCTTTGACATTAGTTTTTTGCTCTATTGTGTGGTTCTATATTATGTTTGGCAACAGAACAGATGATCCACAATTAAACATTAAGATCAACACTACACCTATTGCTAAACATAACGAGGGCAAGTTCCTGGGCTTTCACCTTGACAGCAGCCTGAAATTCAGCACCCATATCCAACACATTACAAAGAAAGTGTCCAAAACTGTGGGGATCCTCTCTAAGATACGGTATTATGTTCAACAATCAGCCCTACTCACACTATACTACTCACTCATCTATCCCTACCTCACATATCCCATTTGTGCATGGGGATCAACAGCAATTACCCACGTAAAGCCAATAATAACCCAACAAAAAGCAGCAGTAAGAATTATCACGCAATGCAACGCTAGGCAGCACCCCCCCCCCACTCTTCAAAGACCTAAACCTACTCACTGTTCAGAACATCCATACTTACTACTCTGAAATCTACATTTATAGAACCATTAATTCCAACTTTAACCCTGAGCTAAAACACTTTCTTGACAGTTGTGACAGGACCCATAGACATAATACCCGACATAAACATCTCTTTGGCATTCCCTGTGTCCGACTAAATCTATACAAAAATTCAATGCGCATAAAAGGGCCTAAAATCTGGAACTCCCTGCCTGAAAACTCTAGAACTGCAGACACAACCTCCATTTTCAAAAGCACCATTAAAAAACATCTTATCTCACTTACGCACCCAACCGGTAGCTAACCACATGAAAACTACTTTATCTTGCACATATCCACAGCAAAATACACTTATTGATATCTGTGATTCCCCTTAATTTGCACAGTATTAACCAAAATTCTAATACAACTATTGCTTCATAATTCTTAAGCTAGTCATAAGTTTGCCTAAGACACTCCAATATAGAAACTATATTATGCCAATACATCACCTTTATCATTAATATATAAACTAATTGCTAACTTCTTAAACTATAATTGGTAAATGCTTAAATGTTTAAATTCCAGTACCTAAATTTTGTAAACCTAGTTAATCACTACAATTTACCTAACCTTACTATCTGTATAATCATTGTGTCGCTATTGAGTAAGACCTATCATGAGACTGCCTGAAAAGCCTAGGCATACCTAGGCATATTATTGGCCATCTTGTAATATCTACTTCATAAAATGTATAATTATAAGTACACCCCACCTTGTATATTACTTGAAATAAAGAATTTGAATTTGAATTTGACATACTTATAGGCCTGGGAGCCTGCCAAACAACCTTACGTAGTGACATATAGTCCTGGGAGCCTGCAAAACAACCTTATGTAGTGACATATAGGCCTGGGAGTCTGCCAAACAACCTTACGTATAGACATATAGGCCTGGGAGCCTGCCAAACAACCTTACGTATAGACATATAGGCCTGGGAGCCTGCCAAACAACCTTACGTAGTGATATATTGGCCTGGGAGCTTGCCAAACAACCTTTCGTAGTGACATATAGGCCTGGGAGGGTGCCAAACAACCTTATGTATAGACATATAGTCCTGGGAGCCTGCTAAACAACCTTATGTAGTGACATATAGGCCTGGGAGCCTGCCAAACAACCTTACGTAGTGATATATAGGCCTGGGAGCCTTCCAAACAACCTTACGTAGTGACATCCTGGGTGTTAGTGGACTGGTGTGAGTGTAAGTAAGTTTATTCAGGTATACACAAATACATTTACATAGATTATCATACATAGCAGCATATGTGTAGAGAACCTAGGATAACCCAAATAAGTCAGAGGTGTTGATTCACCGGGAATTCTTCCTTGCCCGGGTCTTTACCAGATGGCGACCCGGCTCCGGCTCCCTGGCGTGGGAGTAACAGAGACCTAAGTCTCCCATGGGAGGGGGTACCCTTCAGCGGTGGGACCAACTGGTGCCAGGCCTAGCCATATTCGCCCACAAGCACGTGGCAGGTAGGTAGATAGTTGCTAGGCCTCTCTGGTCTGCCACCTTCCCCGCCCCAAGGAGGCTGACGGGAAGGGCAGGCTTGCGAGCCGCAGATGGTAGCAAGCTCCAGCCTTGGCACCTACCCTGTCCTAGAAGGGCTGGGCATGGTGAGCGACCTAAGTCAGAGTGGTGGTGGTGTTGATTCACCGGGAAATCTCCCGGCCCGGGTCTTTACCAGACGGCGACCCGGCTCCGGCTCCCTGGCGTGGGAGTAGCAGAGACCTAAGTCTCCCATGGGAGGGGGTACCCCTCAGCAGTGGGACCAACTGGTCCCAGGCCTAGCCATATTCGCCCACAAGCACGAGGCAGGTAGGTAGATAGTTGCTAGGCCACTCTGGTCTGCCACCTTCCCCGCCCCAAGGAGGCTGACGGGAAGGGCAGGCTTGCGAGCCGCAGATGGTAGCAAGCTCCAGCCTTGGCACCTACCCTGCCCTAGAAGGGTTGGGCATGGTGATCGACCTAAGTCAGAGGTTGATTCACTGGGAAATCTCCCGGCCTGGGTCTTTACCAAATGGCGACCCGGCTTCGGCTCCCTGGCGTGGGAGTAGCAGAGACCGAAGTCTCACATGGGAGGGGGTACCCCTCAGCGGTGGGACCAACTGGTCCCAGGCTAGCCATATTCGCCCACAAGCACGAGGCAAGTAGGTAGATAGTTGCTAGGCCTCTCTTGTCTGCCACCTTCCCCGCCCCAAGGAGGCTGATGGGAAGGACAGGCTTGCGAGCCGCAGATGGTAGCAAGCTCCAGCCTTGGCACCTACCCTGCCCTAGAAGGGCTGGGCATGGTGATCGACCCTAAGTCAGAGTGACTTATTTCCATTGGGGTCCTTTTTATACTTTAATAATTTACATTGTAGGATATATATGTTATTATATTATAAAGGATATATGTATACACTAGGAATAAGGTAAAAGGAGTTATTTATATTTACATGTGTGCTAGATAAAAAATTAAAAAATCATTCTCCTCCCTTTCTGTCGCTACATTCATTAGGTACCTTTTGGTTCTCTTCTTGAACTGGTTCATGCTATGACTGGCTTTGACATGTGCAGGCAGTCTGTTCCATTTCTTTATTGCTGTACAATAAAAGGTGTTTGAAGTCTGGCCACTGACTGTGGGAACTACAAAGTTGTGCTCTCTCCCCCTAGTACTATGACTGCTTTGGTTCCCAGTCTTGACAAAATTGGCAGCAAGATATTCTGGACACTGTTTGTGAGCAATTTTATAAACTTGATTAAATTTAAGTTGTTTTACTCTGTCTTCAATATTCAGCATATCCAATTGTTGTAATTCATTCTGGCCTACATGCTCTCTTGGACCCAGGTCCAGGATGAATCTTACCATTTTGTTCTGTGTGAATGGCAGCTTATCTTTCAGTTTTTTTGTCAAGGCAGAGTACCATGAAGAGCAAGCGTAGTCCATATGGCATTGTATAAGGTCTAGACATAGGGTCCTGCGAGCCTCAGTAGGTAGACACTGTGCTTGTCTGTAGAGGAACTTCAGTCTGGCATTCGCTTTCTTTACTACACTGTTCCCTCTCAATTCTCCCGACATGCAGGAGGAGGAGGTGTTGATTCACCGGGAAATCTCCCGGCCCGGGTCTTTACCAGATGGCGACCCGGCTCCGGCTCCCTGGCGTGGGAGTAGCAGAGACCTTAGTCTCCCATGGGAGGGGTACCCCTCAGCGGTGGGACCAACTGGTCCCAGGCCTAGCCATATTCGCCCACAAGCACAAGGGAGGTAGGTAGATAGTTGCCAGGCCCCTCTGGTCTGCCACCTTCCCCGCCCCAAGGAGGCTGACGGGGAGGGCAGGCTTGCGAGCCGCAGATGGTAGCAAGCTCCAGCCTTGGCACCTACCCTGCCCTAGAAGGGCTGGGCATGGTGAGCGACCCTGACATGCATGGGTCAAAGGGGATTCCCAGATATTTTACTGAGGAAACTGAAGTGATGAATTCCCCATTACACCGGACATTAAAATTATTTACCCTGCTCAGTTTATATTTCGTGCCAAAGAGTATGTCTTCTGTTTTCCCTAGATGTAACGATAGTTTGTTGTCTACTAACCATTTGCTGCAGG